>JAOTQJ010000001.1:31123178-31174904 GCA_025642045.1 Solanum sejunctum | reverse complement strand
TCTTCCCTTGTTTCTAAGTTCTAAGTTTGCTGTCTATTTGGTTACCTCAATACTTTCAAATTTGAAGCTTAGATTTGAGACACTCTCTGACTTACATCTTGATATTTTCTTTCATTTGCTGCTGGCTATTGTGTCACTTTTCTTTTCTTTTTTTTTTTTTTTGAGAAGTGGTAACTTTTTCATCTAGATATCCACAGGTAAACTACATCAAAAGGTAGTCTCCCTTCCAAAAGTATTACAATTTAGGAGGCCTATTTGTACAATTTATTACAAATAGTCTGAAACATCAAAATATCTTCAATTTGGCCTAACACTTTTTGCTCACACCCAAAGTAGTACAAAGCCATGCAGTTCATTTTAAATTTGTGTAGATTACTCTGCTTGCCCTCAAAACATCTTTGATTTCTTTCCTTCCACACTGTCCACCAATTACAAGCTGGGACAATCTTCCATCTCTCCTCTTTTTTTGTAGCATTTCCAACTCTCATCCAGCACTTCACTCCTCCTATGTTCCTTGGATTCACCCAAGTGATCTTCCTCAAACAAATGAAAAGTCTCAATAGCTGTTCTACCCATTTAGAATGTAAAAAGAGATGATTGACTGTCTCAGTTTGTTCTTCACATAAGTAGCAAGTGGAGCACAGTTGGTATTTCCTCTTCTTCATGTTTTCCTGTATCAGTACCACTTCTCTGGTCAATTGCCATGTGAAACAATTGATCTTATATGGAATTTTTATCCCCTATATCATCTTCCAAGGCCATTGTTCCATCCTGTTATCTGGAGTACTGAGGTTGTTGCTGAATTCACAGAGAAAACTCCTTTGTTGCCCACCTTCCATATTGCAGTATCTTTTTCCCCAGTTAGGTTGTTGAAAGGGGCCAAGGTGTTGTAGAGAGAGCCTATCCTGTCCATCTCTCAGTCATTTAAATTTCTCCTGAGATGAACGTTCCATCCCTGACCTGTCCACATCTCAGCAACAGTGGCATGTTGCTGAGAGCTTAGAAGGTGTAGATCAGGGAATAGTTGCTTCAAAGATCTCTGAGCTATCCATTTACGCTGCCAAAATGCCACTTTGAGTCCATTCCTTAACTTGAAAATATTGAAAAAATTTCCTTACAGTTATGCAACAAGGGAGATTGTGTCACTAGTCAGCTTATATGAACTGTGGAAGGCCTCAACAATGAGATTCGTAATTAATTTTCTCCTGTTATTTTACTTTCCTTTGACAAAAGCTTTTCTTCTTTCAGGAATTGAGGCACCCCCAACTGATGTGATTGACCTTTTGGTTGAATCAAGCTTGTATGATATGGCTTTTACAGTAATTCTGAAATTTTGGAAAGGGTCAGCTTTGAAGAGGTATGTTGTTTTAGTGGTAGCTTCAAGAGAAGTTAGTAATCCTCCACGATTCCTAGGTTTCTTTACTTGCAACACTTGTGTTGTCTCTCAGGGAACTTGAAAGAGTTTTTGGAGCCATGTCATTAAAATGCTGCCCAAGGAAAGCCCCATCAGTTGGGTAAGCTATTCTTGATTCTGCTTTTCTATATGCATCATCTCTCATTCCTCTCGGTGCCAGCTGTTTTCTCCTTAACATGTATATGATACCTATTGCTCAGGAATGGTCAGAGGATGCAGAGTCTTCTTTTGACTTCATCACAGGATGAAATTGTTGTCCGTGGATCGCCTAATGGTTGTCCACCAGCACAGGAATCTAAAGGCAGTAGCCATTGGGAGACACTTGAGCTCTATCTTGTCCGTCTCTTCCTTCTTTCATAGCTAATTTTTCTCGTTTAAATGAATACACTCTTCTTTCAGTTTTGATGTCTGTAATGTCACTGCAGGAAAAATACAAGAAGTTTCATGCTAAATTGCCTGTTGTTGTTGCCGATACTCTTCTTGCTGCTGATCCTCAAATCGAGTTGCCTCTTTGGTTGGTTCAAACATTCAAGGTAAGTGATAATTCATTTAATAAAAGGTCCTAAACCCAAATATGCAAGGTTATTTATCCGTGTCATGGAAAAGAATTACACAAGAATTACTTTTTTGTGTGTGTGTATTTCAGTGAAGAATTGCTCCTATCATCTAGTCTCTGCATATAGTGTAAAATTCTTGTTCTGTTATTTTCTTTGTTTTCTAAAGTAGCCCTATAATCCGGAGGATGTAAAATTTATGAAACTTCTTACAAAATATTTTGGGTTTTCTATTTGTGGTAAATTCAAGGGATTAGAAGTTTGGTAGCTGGTCTAGTAGAAGTTCACGAAGAGATCAGAAAGGTTGAAGAAGTAAAACTTTTGTTACAAAAGGTTTTTTTGGGTGGAGTGGGGTGTAGGGGGTTGGGGCAGAGTGGCTGTGGGTAAGGCAACACTCTCGAGTATTTGTGTTTACTCCATGACCATATTTATAATTGTTCCATCAGTTCTATTATTTAAATACTCCCTCTGTTCACTTTTACTAGTCACTGTTTTGTTTTTTGAGGTCAATTTCATTAAACGTCAAAGGTAAATTGAAGTAGTTAAATTTATTATTTAAAATCTAAAATTTAGATGGTTGAAAACTATGCAAAAAATGCTATAAGTTGCAATCTTTCTCATAATAATATGATGAAAAAAATATATCTTAAAATGTTGGTCAAAGTTCATGTAGTTTGATCTCAATAAGTGGAATAGTGACAAATAAAAGTGATAGGAGGGAGTATCAAGATAGAGAAATTAATGCGGGACGACTTCTTGGGAATGATCACAGCTCCGGTCAAACTAGACAGTTGGTAGCACTACATTTAATTGAGCTTTGCCAAAAGGACGTATCAGGATTTTCATGTGAGAAATACTCAAAATTTAAGGTCTAGATTTTAATTCAAACCTATCTAATGTCACACCTTTAATTTTTTTGTTGTTGAAAGTATGTCTAAAAGTTCTTATATTTCTACAATAAAGCAACCACTGCTTCTAGTAACGCAATCAGTGCAATACATTGATTGGCACAACATTACCATAACCTTTCCTAATTGTATTTACTTAATTTTTGTGCTTTTGTGAGCAAGAACTTTTGTTGCTTGGACTTGGGTGTGGGTAAAATCCTATACGTTTGTGAATCTAGAGGTCAGATTTTGCATCGCATAAATTTTAGGATTCAGGAGTATGGATCCGACTGCAGATACAGTTAAATGAGAAATGACTGTTACAAGTCCTTGCGTTTCTTCCTTCCTTTAATGTTACTTTATTGGAAAAGGAGAGACTTATATAATTATAAATTGATAAAGAGTACTATCTATCTTGTCTTAGGATTGGGGTATATCATAGAATTATGAGTAGAGATGATAGGATAAACACTAAATGTATATTACAACAGATATATGTTTATATTTCGACATTTATTGAAGTTACTAAATTAAAGTTAGTATAATTAAATTCTTTGTAAACACGTAATAGTTATATTTTATTCATCAGTTATCGCGTATATAACAAGGTGTTCTAGTTTACTTTATGTAAATGTGTGTATGACAAGCTGAAATCAAACCAAGTATGATGTGGACCCGCCTGCATCCTCATACTCATTGGATCAACACGGACGTGGCAATGAATTCTTAGCAGCATGATTTGGAATTGGCTTAGTAATTTTGATGTGTAATATGTGTTGCTTATCTTCTAGATTTCTTCAATGTAAGGTGAAGGTCTGACATTTATTTTGATGATTCTATTTGGACATAGGGTGTGCCAGCAAAAAGTGGTGGGGGAATGGCGGGAAGTGAGTCAAACCCTGCTGCTTTGTTTCGGCTGTATATTGACTATGGTCGTTACACTGAAGCGACTAATCTTCTTCTGGAGTGTATTGAGTCCTTCGCATCACTGGTGAGTTTCTCATCCTTATTTCACAAAGCATTTGATGGGAATGGTTGCTGTGTAAGGGTTTTTATTATTCGTCTTCCCTGGAATTTTGGCTGCTGTGTCAGTCAAGTAACCTGCTTAGGTTCAACATAAGACTATAGCACTTATGGTCATTTGCCGTACTTAGTGATGATGCTGAAGAAATTGTACTGGTATCACCTCTCTGAGAGGACTTCTCGGTCCCATTGGTTTCTGTCATTGAATAATTTGAATAGTTGTATAGGCCAGAGAGGATAGATAGGGTTCCCATCTTAAGGCTTTATTCAAAAACCAATTTTGTATGATGTCTGTACACATTCTTGTGTACTAATTTCCAAATTGTGAAATGCACTTGATGGATTGAATTTTTAACATGTAGAGATCTGTAGATCTCATTAATGTTATACTTTATTGAGTAAATGACACATCCAAAGTCCTATCTACAAGTACAATGAGAATAGAAACACGTGTAACAGAAACGGTTCATGCTGTTCTTATGGTAAAATACTCGCATCAATTATTGTTTCTTTAAGGGGCGTGCAAAATCCAAAATGGACAACGTGAACAGAGAGAGTACATGTTAAGACACTTTATTTCACCTCTACATACCAACAGCGCTTCATGACATTGATTCATTGCCCACTAGTATTATTTATGCATTATTTATTGATTGCAAGGTCATTCAATTCTGTTCTTGGCTATGTGCACATTTCCCAACAGCAATATCTGTTTCAATTACCTGCAGAGACCAGCTGATATCATTCGTCGTAAAAGGCCATTTGCAGTTTGGTTTCCCTATTCTTTGATTGAGCGTCTATGGTGTCAACTTCAACAATCTATCAAATTAGGCCACATGGTTGATCAAAGTGAAAAGCTGAAGTTGTTGTTACAGGGTGCTCTCATGAATCATCTACATCAAGTATGTTTTACTGTTATAAAACTTAGCTTTCTAAGATTGAATCTCCTTTCACTGCTTCGACTTTTCTCATATTTTGGTTCTTGTCCTCAGCTTAAAGTGGATTCAGATGATGTGATGTCTTCTGTTTCCTAGTCGTTGCTGCCAGTTCTCCAATTTATCATCTTCTGGGAGCTGCTATATGTGCATTATGGAAGGATCATCCCAAAATCTGGAAACAATTTTAAAGAAGTCAGAGATGGTAGTTTGTTTTCCAAATACTAATGACCTCTCCTGGCTCATTCATTGCAGAAGAGATGCACTTGTTCAAATTGAAGCCTTGGTTAGTATCCTCACGCTTCGCAAAACATAAACTATGGAAATTACAACTTGGGGCAGCTGATCAGTCTCTCAGAGTTGATTCCACGAGTGAGTCGGGTGTAATTTTGTAAATTTAGCTTGGAATTATTTACTATGTAATGTTCAAGTGCTTGAATTTCACTTTTATATCATGTTGGCGTTGCTAGTTTACAAGGAACAAAAATCACAATTCAATGAACCCTAAAACCTAAATCTAACTTCTTGCAAGATATGTTCTGAATTGTTGTAATTTTAGAAAGTTCCAAAAGGTCACCTACTTTTGCTGTATTCTGTAATGTTAGATTGTACTACATAAAAAACTTGGAAGGAATTGTTCATTAATTGTAGCACACGTTCAACTTCTAGAAGAGTTGAATAAAAAACTTGGAAGGACTGTTAGATATGGTTTCCTAGCCGCAGTATTTTCTTGACACGACCATTTGGAAATTGAAAAACAAGATTAAAAAGATTAATCAAGTTCATAAATAGTGAAAGATATATATAAAAAGATTAATGAAGCTCATAATCTCTAAATTAAATAAATAGGATGCAAAAAAGTGTAGGCCACTAAAGAATGATGCAAAATTGAGCTCCATTATTTGATAACTTGGTACTCTTTTATAAAGAAGCATTATCCATCCAAGAAAGCAACAAGAAAAAAAAAATCATTTCCTTTCCTACTAAGCAACCAAAATCTTTGGACGTCACATTCATGTCATGATCCAGTTTGTTCAACTAGAAAATATTTGATAGAAATTTAGTCAAATAAATATTTAATTAATAATTCCTTAACAAAGAGTACATCATTTTTCTATTTAAAATAAATTAAATTTCTTATCCTTAATACACGCAGTCATACTTTTCCAACCAGCTAATTATCAATTTAAACATTGTTTAACAGCCAAAAGAGAAAACAAAAAATAGTCAAAAGGGAAAAAATTGGTGCAACTCCTTCACATAAAAAGGGGGGGGGCGAGGGGAATAAAGACGCCTAGGAAAGTGCAGCACAGTGTACCAACATTTGTCCACCAGTGCAACTCCCTCACAGAAATAGCATTCGCCAATCGCCGGAAAATTTTTACTTTCTCCGGTCACCGGTAATTTAGCTTGCAAACCCTTTTACTTTTCCCGTGATTGCGGGTTCACTCCAATCACTTTTTTTTTAAAAAAAAAAATTCTCGTTATTTTGTCTTTTGGTTCTGCTTATTTGCATATGTGTTTGTTTAGTGAAAATTAGAGTCATTTTTTGGTGGGTTTTGGTGAACATTAATTTTTAGAGAGTGGGGTTTCATATACTTCCATTATTGTAGGTTTATAAAGAAAATATTTCTTTATTTTGGTATTTCTTGTCTTAGTGTTTTTAGGTTGGTGAGTACAGAGGAGCTCAGGAATAATTTATGTTTCCCCATCTTGTGGGGAATAGTATCATTCAGGAAGGGAATTCAAGTGTGGGACATGGTTTCAAATCTTGATCTGAAATAAGTGATTTAGAATGAGGTTGATTGGAAGTTGAAATTTTGTTTGGAGATTGCAAATGGGATTGTTCTTATAGACATGAAATCCACATAATTTGCAAAAACTATCAAAAACCCCCAGCTCTTATACTCCCTTCTGGTTCAATTTTTTTGTCCTAATTTAACTTTTGTAGAAGACTCTTCTCTTGAATATTAGTATTCAATAAAATTTCAGATTGCCCAGTCGATTCGTAACCCAAGTTTTCAGACTAAGACATTTATTAATTGAGAAAGTAATCCACCAAGGAAAAAAATACTATAGATACTCTATCCGTTCCCTTTTACATGTCACATTTTGGGATGACAATTGCATTAAGAAAAAAAGTGAGTTTACCATTTTACCCTTGTTTAATAGTAATTGTCTTTTTAGTTCTTTTAGTTGGTCAAAGAATATATATTTTCAAAGTCATTAACTATCAAGGACAACGTAGGCATAAGAGTGTAATTTATGTATTGGTATTGTAAAATGACATATATTAAGGAACATATACTTATAGTAAGGACGACTTATAAAAGGGAATGGCAGGAGTACATTATAAAGAGAGGAGTAAATGCTTTCTTTTTTGTCATTTTTTCATAGGTGAATTATTAATCAACCCATTTGTGCATTCTCTGAGGATTATGTAAGGTATCAAACTAATGAATCTATTATTTTTCTTTGTGATTTTGTGGTTAGTCTTTGAATCTAGAAAGAATACAGAAATAGGCTAAGAATTCAATTCGAGTGACGCATTGTTTAAGAAGCAAAGATAACTTTTGAATCTTGGGGTCTTAAACTAAATATATCTAATGTACCAAAATGCGCTTTAACTTTGTTGTCTTAAATATGTCATGTAGAAAGTCAGGACTTGACATTAAAGAGTTGTTATCAAGGTATTGGAACATGCTAAGGCGCCAAATTAACGAATAACATATCTTCATGTTTCTTTAAAATAATTATTTTCAATTACATGTCATTACAAAAGTTCAAATACACATAAATTTACAAAAATCACTCGTTCGATAAATTAACAATAGTAGTAGCTAGATATTCTTTCGATGAAATCCTCCCACATGGTATGGACAATCTCTTCATGTCGAGCATGGGTCTTTTTTGGGGGTGGCTGGGGTGGGGGCGCAAATTTGATATCTTCTTTTGTAAAATATAAACTTATGGGTCAAATTTTATATTTTGGCTTGAGATTTCCATGTTGGAGGTCTCAAGTTCGAAACATTTTGCTAGCCAAAGCAAGAAGTTTGCCTTCTGGGTTGAGCTCATCGCACCGGGCTTGCCTAGTGCGAATTATCTCCCCTATGTGGTTTGCGAGTTATTGCATAGGAGCGGGGGTTTACCCTGTGTGAATCTAAAGGGTAGTAGCCGCAGGTTCCCCTTGTTATATAGAAAAAAAAAAGTTGGAATCACAATTTGAAATTTCAAATCCTACTTTTTTGGAGAATTTGGGATTTGAAATCATGATTTGAAATGGAAGTTGAAATTTTGTGCATGTTTCACAAACAAATGCTCATTTCAAATCAAAACTTGAAATCAAGGCTCCCAAATCCTATGGCCGATGCCTAATGAGTTTTAACCCCACCAGGTCTAAGGGTCCACTAATTTGGAGCATCATTTCATTGTAGTTTCTTACTAGAGTCAATTTGATGATCACTGGACTTGCTCAAATAGGACAAATGGTGTTCTGTTCTGGTTCCGGATTCTCTTTGGTAGTTAGTCATTCCGCTTTGTACAGACATGCATTTGGTGGAAAAAAGCATTGCTTCTTTACGTGCTTGGGACTAAGAATGGTTCTAAATTTTGGAAACTGATGCAAATACTAATGATGTCAAATAAGAAATTCCTTTAATGTTGTTTTAGGTTTTATATATCATATTGGCGTAGAAAAGGAGTAGGAAATAGGGTATGGTGATTTGAACATTTACAAGCATCGTAAGGTGGGTATAATCGTCAGGTGAATTATACCCTAATTCCATTTAGATGAATTCCATCACTTGATGTGAGTAGATCATGTAGCTGGACATTAATAGAAAGTATTCAATTATATCTCTAGTAAGCTCCCATGGCTCAATGGATAACTAGTAAGTTAACTATTTTGTCAACCTGAAAATGAGTTCTGTTGCAATTGTAACTTTAATTTTCTCCCTCTTAAAACTCTTTAATGATCAATTGTTTCAAGTCTTGGCACCTTGCTTAGACAGATTGACTGTTGCAAGCTGTTGTTACCCGAAGATTTTCTGCAAAGAATACTACCTACTAGATCAAGGAACATGATTTGACTGTTCAAATCATGTCTTGCTTCTAATATTTGAGATGCAAGCTTGAACTTGCATGTTATGGAGCTATCTAAGAATAGGCACGTGAGATATTAGTTGATATGTCCAGTTGGAAGCTACTAGACTAGCATATCTGTTAAAAATGTGTCTTCTATCCGTTGCTCAGTTGGAGGATCTTGGAGTCATGGACTCTAAAGGCTGGAAGGTTTAGAGTTTCCAATTATTGAACAGTCAAAGTTTTAAATAGGCTTTTGTGTATATCCTTTCTCCTAGCTAATTTTGTTATCACCTTTATCATGCTTCTTAGCACCTTTATTTGATTGTAGGAATATAGAATGTTGTTCTGCATTAACAGAGGGATACAAGTTGGACCAGCTAAACAAATTGAACAACTTTAGGATTTTATTAACTCACTAGTTCTGGCTTAGATAGTTTGTATAGTGAGCCACAGATTTTTTGTAAGGTCAAATGCCATATCTTGTAATTTGTGCATCTTCTTGAGCTGTTATCAATACCACTTACTTTATCAGGAAAAAAGAAGATTATAGAAAGTGGAGTCCAGAATATTTTAGCTTTAGCTAAATTGATTTTTTTTTCAAGGCAGAGACTCCAGGAGAGGAATTCTTAAACCCCACAAATCATTTAAATCCACCATCTTTTTATTTGTTCAAAAGTCTGATTATAGTGATTGCCTGATAGTACTTTAAATGGTTTGCCAAGTATAAATACATATGTAGTGGGACAGTGAGTTTATATGATACTTTATATAAGCTAAGTTCAGTCTGAGCTTTCCTCCTTTTCATTCTATTGGCATGTATTGTGGTGGATAGAGAGGGTGGAGGGCTCAGAAGTTGACTTTCATTAGATTATGAGGAATTTGTTGTATAAATTACTGGTCTGCACACTCAACCAGTTTCCTTGCTTGCTTTAATGAAACAGTATGCTCTTGGTTCTTAGTCAAGTAAATGTAAACAAGTCTGTTTAACGCATAACTTGAATGTGCTTGAAAGGGAAATGTCAAACCAAGCTTTTCCGCCTCAAGTACTTTAAACCTCTGGGATATAGTGCCACTATTTATTTTTGATCTTCTAAGGGAATAGGAGGACAACTTCTCCAAAAGGGGGTTAACGCGGTTAGACATGCCTCTAATCTTGTTGCTACTGTGGATTCCTTGAAGGATCCTTTTTCTGGATAAGTTCCATTAGTGGATTTTATGGAGCAGAATATCAGTCTCTTCATTTTGTGCAGAAAAACATGTATGTTTTTTGTCAATGCAGATGTATGCATGATTTTTGGTGGAATGGCTTTGTTCATATTTCCAGCTATTTGTTGACAGTTCATGTTGTGGGGGCTTATTGGAAAACACAGACCTGATTTAGTGTAATTGAACTAATCTGAATCATGTTCAGTTTTAAAAAAAAAAATTTGCTCATATTGTGCTTTAGTTAATAGTAACCTAGGAAACGGAACGTTTTGTCCTCTTCATCTTTTTTTAGTTTTTATTATGATGCAATATGGGATTCAAAATTGTGAATAAGTATGAGAATATCTTAAGTGTATGTGAGTAGATATTTAATTTGTGTATCTGTCTTTTCATCTCACAGGTTTCTGGTGTCGAACAATGATGCTAGAGTCAACTGATGATTCAGAGAAAACCAATATTAACCGCGAGAGTCATGTAAAGGAAGACAGCGAGTATGTGAGGCTTGTTATAAGAAATGAAAGATCAGATGAAGTTGGAATACCTCAATCCAAATCACAGTCCAGAAAAGAGGCTATTGTATGGTGGATCAAGGCCATGATATGGTGTATTTTCACTGTGATAATTCTACTAGTTTCCATAAAATGGGGAGCGCCCATTTTTTTTGAGAAGGTATCATGTCTCTATCTATGTACACCATATGTCCTAATTTGGTTGGTGCACTTCATTATTTGTACGTGCAAAAAGATAGACATGTTCCAGTTTTTTTTGTTTTTTTTTAATAATTTTTTTGAATGGTTGACAGATTTCCATCTATAGAAACTAGTTACTTTAGCATTCCACTTGACATAATGGGCTTACATTTGGTATAAGAGTATTTTTGCTATTTCATACATGTTTAGCTTATGTTTTAAAGGTCTCCTTTTAAAATTTTGTGTCCAGTCAAACATTGCCAAATAAATTGAGATCGATTTTGCTTGATTTGTAGGCATATGGCATCCTCATATGTTGATCAAAATTGACCAATGGCATGAGACTCTTGGAGATTAGATCATGTTCTGTCAACAGATATTACATTACAGTGCATATAGTATTTTGAGGCAATAATGAATATGTAATATTTAGCCCTTTGAATTGGGTATTTGCATATTAATGTGATTAATTTTATGATCTGGCCCAAAAATTATTGATAATGAAAATGGTGGTGGAGAAAGATAAAATTTACCTGTTCAGTTTCAGAAAAGAAATATATCAGTTTCAAAATGATAACCCTGTTGTTATCAACAACAAAAAATAGTGTGATTTAGCTCAAGATTCTCAGAGACCGAACTCTGCCTCTAGCTAACCAGTGTCATTACTCTTGCAATGTTTATTTTGTTGTTCTTTTTCTGTTTCCTAGTGATAGAAGATGCATAAATTTGGTTCCTTGTTAATCGTGGCATTCTTAATTCTTAATTTACAGATTCTAATTCCAATCCTACATTGGGAAGCCACTGCATTTGGCCGTCCAGTTCTTGCTCTTGTACTTGTAGCTTCTTTGGCACTGTTTCCGGTATTCCTAATTCCTTCTGGACCATCAATGTGGCTCGCTGGAATGATCTTTGGATATGGTCTTGGATTTGTTATCATAATGGCTGGAACAACAGTTGGGATGACCCTACCATATTTCATTGGCTTGCTTTTCAGAGATAGAATTCATGTAAGATACCTTCACATCTTGTCTAGTTTATTAGTTCATTGGTCTTCTGGACTGGTATCGTAATTCCTGTATTGTACTTCATGCTGTTTTTCTGATTGAATCTGCAGCAATGGTTGAAGAGATGGCCTCACATGGCAGCTATGACTAGACTGGTGGGAGAAGGGAGTTGGTTTCATCAATTTCGTGTGGTTGCGATATTTAGGATTTCGCCATTTCCATACACAGTCTTCAATTATGCAGTGGTGGTGACAAAGATGAGGTTCTGGCCTTATTTTTGGGGATCTATTGCAGGAATGATTCCTGAATCCTTTATTTACATCTACAGGTTGATGCCCCAGACCTCACCCCTCCCTTCTTTTCCATATTTATCTGCTGTTTTGCTTACTTTTTCTTCCTGCAATTTGTCTGCAGTGGTCGCCTAATCAGGACTTTTGCGGATGTGCAATACGGGAATCATCACCTGACTACAGTTGAGATTGTCTATAATGTTATTTCATTCATTATAGCAATCGTCACTATAGTGGCTTTCACAGTCTATTCCAAGAGGACTCTGAGGCAACTTGAAAGTGAAGAAAAGAATGGCGAAGGCTCTACCTCTAACTGTGGGAAGTTAGAATTGGAGGCTCTTCCAATACCAAAATCCAAAATTCCTAGAGTTTGGTCAACTTTGTAGTAAGAGGAATGTTAACCTTGGACTTCGTCGAGGGAACTAGTGTAAATAATTCGACCTAGCGAGGGAAATGTTTCATGTCTCCCTCCTTTGTAACTAGAATTTTGCAGATGCTTACTGGAAAAAAAAAAAGGTGATGTAATACTGGAAAATGAAGACAACATCTGATTAGAGAGCATGAACATCTTCCCCTTTCTCAGTGCAAAGAAACCTATGCTTACTCTTTAAAAAATTAATATATTGTTCGTCTTTATTCTTTCACACTCAGAAAAACCAGAACTGTACATTTAAAGAGCAGTATGAGGTTTGTTTGGATAAGAAAGCTCAATAGCCGATGGAATGTCTTGAATTTCATTAGATCCAGGTCTGTTTAGATCCAGGTTTGTTTGAATTTCTGTGACCATCTTATGTTGGGTTGATGAACCAGCTTTGCCAGTATCAGCCCACTCCCGCAGATTATCTTCTACCTTTTCAACAAATATTCCTCTCTTAAATAGGCTTCCCATCTGGATCCAAGTGAAATATGCACATGTTCAAGAATCATCATTGTTGAATTAAATTTTTTTTTTTTTAATATATGTATAAGGGGATTAGAAACAGTAGAAGATAGGGTGTGCAAGAACTATTTACCTGTGTGACAAGAGCATATAAGGGCAAAGTACTGTAACTGCAAAGAACTTGAACAATCACACTGTCATACCACAACATTTACATGGTCACTTTCAGCCAGAAACATATTAGTACTACTTACTGATTCTTGAGGAATAACAAAATGTTTATGGGTTTTGAGGAGTTTACCCAATGATAAGTTTTGGAATAATGAAGCCCAAATCTTCCATGATGCATGATTTGAATCCATAAGTACACTGGAGAATTGTCAAATTACATAGTTATATGTTAGAAAAGAAGAAAAGTAACTGAAGTTAAATTGAAAGAAAGAAGTGAAGTTACCCAAATCCAGACAAAGAAAGCAATCTCAAAGGAGTTTTGGAACAAAATGAAGTGGATTAGGTAAAGGACAAGGGCTGGACTGTGAAACCAAAACAACTCATCAGAAGGTCTAACTGGTATGGATTCATTTATTACTGACGACTTATCTGAAACCTCTTGAGCCAATTCTGTTATTATGTGTTCCAATTTTGTTCCCACTAGAAGTAGTAGCTGCATAAATTTGTCAAAAATATATATATCATTAAATAAAGTAATATGAACAGTGATGATTCATATAATCGATCCCAATATGTTGAAATGATCACTTACAACTAGAGGTAAAAATGACATCCAAAAGTAAGAGTGCCATCCTGCATATTTAAACCATACATTAATAGGAGTATTTCATTTCTCAAAGTGAAACATAAAAGTGAAAAAAATAACAAATTAGGATTAAAAAAATCAATACCTGCAATGTTGATCAACAAAAAAAGAACGACAAAAAGCCACAAGTACCAGCTGTTGGAAATCAATTTCCAAAATTTAGCTTGATTAAACATAATTAAATATAATACCAAGTCATTATCCTATCTATAATTACTTAATTAGTATATATGTAGTGTTAATTTACCTAATTCCGACAATCTTTTTGAAATCATGCTCCAGTGTCCGCAACATATATTTGTGAAAATCAAACTTAGGATTGGATGGAAAATGTTTCTATGAATATCATACATAAAAAAAAGGACTGTAATTCCAACAAAATCATAGAAAATTGACACAAATAAAGTAATTAATAAATGGAAAGAATTAACTATTGCTTACCCTGATAAATCCAGTCCGCAAGACAATATAGTCAGACTTTGTTACTGAAGCATAAAATTGTTTGAAAAATGCCACCTATATTATATATTTATACACATGAAAAATTGTTAATTAATTCTAATTTTTCCAAACTATCGATCTTTAATAAATAAAATATCATACCGTCCAATTAACGCTAGCGTATTTCCTCCAACGTCTACCAGCTCTATCCATGAATGATTTAATATGGAGAATGTGCACTACACATAAAAAATGTCACGTTAATAATTCGTTAAAAATCCACCCTAGATTTATTTCATGAAAATTACAGAAAAAATACTATAACAAATAGTAATTAAGTAATATAATTATACCATGATGTGGTCTGTCTTGCTTTAGAATTGAGTTCTCCCACTGTCTCCATTGTTGTATCTATTTAAACCAAGAAAAGAAAAAGAGAGAGCGTGAGAAGGAATATAACATGATTATTTTAGTTGATTTGATACAAACATTCACACAGTGTGAGTAAGCATGTATTGTTAAAGTAGGTCTTAGACCTAACTCACACCCTAAAGCTAGCTCAAAGGAATGAAGATTGCCTAGACAATTTTTCGAAGGCCTAACATTGGGTGAGACAGGACCTGTGATACCATGTTAAATGACGGGCCCTGCTTTGATACCATGTTAAAGTAGGTCTTACGCCTAACTCACATCCCAAAAGTTAGCTCAAAAGGAGGAGGATTGCCTAAACCTTATAAGGAGACCACTCATCCCATTAACCTGGAATTTTGTGTCTCAACATATCATTGTTACAAACAACATTTTCAACAAAAATTTGGTCAAAATCTCTTGACGACAAGTCAATTTTTAACGAAATATTCATTAGAAATTCATGTTGTTTTTAATAATGTAAATTGATAGAAGTATTCTCAATGTGTTTGAAAAGGAATTAATTGTTAGTAATTATTTTCTTTGAAAATGTACCTTAGCCCCTCCAAGAACCATGGTGGTGGCACAGAAAATCACATGTGTGACTGCCAATACAAATATGAAAATGTGCAGTTGATGCAATGCCTGCAACGATATTAGTGGAACTTGTCCCTACAAAAAATAAATCAAAATTATTACTCCAAAAAACACAAATTAGTTAATTAACATTTCATCTAAAATTTATAATTGAAATAATAGTTTTACATTTTTCCTTAGAAAAGGAAAATAATTATCAACATATAAATATTACCTTATGACGACTACAATGATCTACACCGCTAGATTCAGATAAAAGATGTCTCCCTGTGATAAAATGACTAGAAGTGGATGATTCTTTGTGCTTGCATGGAAGCATTATTTTTGAAGCATTTTCAGGAACACATATTTGGCTTATTAGCCCTTGGGACACCGTTAATAGCAATGAAATAAATCCCAAAAGCATCAATTCTGCAAATTCAATACAAAAACCAAAATAAAAATGAATTTTCAATTTGTTTTTCAAAAAAAGTTAGGAAAATTCAGAATGCGTCAAACCTTCTTTTAATTTCTGGAGGGCCCTGAATAGGGCATCTTGATTCTTATCCGTGAAAAACTGTACTTAACACAATAATATACTATTACCATTTGATAGCTTGAGTAGCAAATCAAATTTGATATTTGTAACAGAATAATATATGATGCGAACCAGGAGGAAATTAATTATCAACCTTTCCAAGACGATGAAGGCCACGTTCAGCAGCAAGTGAAATGAGAACGATGATGAAGCAGACAACGGCGACCACCCATGTTGGTGTATACTCCAGAGACTGAGAGTTTTCCGCCATTTTTAAACCTTAATGCATGCCTTGATGAATTAAAAGACTTTTGCAGCATTATTATAAGGGAAATTGTACTATGGACATGCATATTTCAGGTTAAGGCAAAGTATAAGTGTCAGGAAAGGAAATTAAAGTACGTAAAAAGTGACCAGTGATCACCAAGCAAAGAACAAATGTTTTCTCAATTGGAACTTGACCCTTTTATTCTTCTTTTGCTGTAAAATTGAGAGTTTAATTTGAGTACTTTCCAACTCAGTGGTATTTGATTGAGGATAAATTACACAAATACACATCTTATATTTTTATAATTTTATATAATCTTAACTATTTAAAATAATTACAAAAATTTCAATTTTTTCTTTTCTCTCACCAGACCATTGATATAATTCTCATGCCGTAATTATTACCTCCAAATGACGCCTATTTCTTAGGCATTAGTTTCCATAACTTTCATATTTAATGCATTGATTCCTTTTAAACTTATAATCTAATTAAAACTCAATCCTTAAAAAATTAAACAAACTAATTTTCCTCCTTTTTCATTCTGGACCCAAATCCCTTTTCGAATAGTTCTCTCCCCTGTCTGAAATTCTCTATGGCTATGAAGAATTCCTCATCTTCCCCACCACATACGACACATGCACTCACAAACAATGAAGAAATCGATGAAATTGATGTAGGTAAGATACATATTGCCCATTAGAGTCCACTGATATTGATTTGGAAGAATCCACACCAAAATTAGGCAAGAAATCTCCAAACAAGTTGGAGAAACAAAAGAAAAATAAAGTCTCGAAAAAAAAGGAAAAAAATCAGCAAAAAAGTCGAAGAAACCTATTAAAGTTGCAACACGACCTCTATTGCCAAAGGTTTCAATTTTTATTAGTTTTGTTGTATTTTGTTGATACAAATATAGCATAAACATTATTTTGTTAACTTTTATACCCGCGTCCAGTTGTTATTGTCTTTCTTTTACAATAATGTATAATCAAATATATGTTTTTATTGATGTATTTTCTTTTGTATCAATTATTTATTGTATAATTAACATAACAAATCTTGTGAGTTGTACCAGTGATCAATAATCAAACATGTTTTTTCATTTTTTGTAAACACTGTATCAATTTTTATGCATACTATGTGTAAGTTGTATCAACACCACATTGTTGGTATTTAATTAATATATCAACAATGTTTGTTTCCTTTGGTGAATATATATTATATCCACACGCATAATGTTGTTTGAACATTGCAAAATCTTAATTTTTGTTGCATCAACATCTATCAATAGTTCAGTTACTAATACATTCTGCAATGAAAGTTTTGCTTTTGACATATGTCAACATCAACACCTCATTGTATGTATGAATTCTGTATCAACAATATAGTCATTGTATCAGCAATACAAGTACAATGGTATCAATTGTATCAAGTATATACTATTTGTATCAACGTTTTGTTATCTTGTTTATTATCAATACTATTACATGGTTCATTAAATGTTGCACTACTTGGCATACATCAACAAGTTGCAAGCAAAGTTGTTGAAACACTGTTGATTACTCAGTGTTCATGACCTGTGTGTTCTATCGAATTTCAACACAATTCATAGACCTATTCGCTGTATCAATAGTCTGTAATTCTCTAACTGTCAAATCAACAGTATACACAATGGGTAAATACCAAAATTTGATTCATTTTTCTTCACTTTGACATATAGCATTACACACATGTTATTGTGAATTGTGATTGGCGATAAATTTTCTACCACGACATACCTGATTAACAACTTTTTTCTCTGTTCATCCACCCCCAACTCGACAACAATGACTGCTTTCAAATTAACAAACGATATATTCTCTTCGACAATTATTCCATCACTCTTATGCCTTATGTATACAACATCATTTTTCCCAATTCCTGAATGTCGCAGTAGGATTGATACATATTCATGTCGGTGAAATCTGTAAAAAAAAATTATGACGTCCTTTTGAAATTTTTTTGTCTGGATCTCCTTGTTAAGTTTTTTAAAAAAATAAAATTAAAATATGTATCTGTTACGCATACATAGATATTTAACTGAAACTATGAAAACGTTTAAGTGTTAATTATAGTAACACCTCACTTTTTAATGCAACTAATTTATTTACTACCTAAAAATTCACTTTGTCTCAATCCGCAACTCATATATCGACTGGGTACTAAAAAAATAAGATTTTTCGTCATTTTAAAAAAAGTCAGAACTATATAAAATTAATAATATAAAGTATGTAATTTATATAATTTATCATTTAATTAATTCAAGTTTTTTCCAGAAGTAAATAGAAGTATCATCCGAATAATATTATATGCTAACTAATTAAAAGGGGTTGGATTATTCCAAAAGAACTTCTACAAGAAATGACGGTGTATAATAAAACATATTTTTCCTTTAATTTGCACCAATCTTTCTAAAAGGTCGTGAATTGGTTGGTTGTATCCGGCGCTCTAACTGTCAGAAAAGCGAGAACTCAAAAATCTCCCCAAAGGTAATGCGAGAACGCCCGAGCAGGAGGAAGGCAAAACGTTGGGTACATCATAGTTTTTTTTGCCTTTTTATAGTCTAACATTAACGATGCAAGAAGCAATTGTCCGCCCTGATGGCAAGATGCAAATTACCAAAGATCAAGAAGAGCTTCAACAACAAGCACATTTAACATAATTTTGGAAAGTAGTATAGGAGATATAGCATGCCAGTTGTGAGAATCAGTTTAAGAGGAAGATTATCTTATCCTAATTTATTTACTCCAAAAGAATCTGCTTTTAAGAAAGGATCAAGCTTTTACATGATATTTAATTTTATTCAGATATAAAACAATATGATATGATTGATAAGGCCAGACGAGAAGCGGGAAAACTGAAGTTTCCTACTCGTTCTCTTGTCTTAGTGACTCTGTAGCTTTTCTAGATTTTTTTTGAGTGTTAAAACGATAGATTTTGCATTTGCCAATGAATTGGATTCGCCCCGATTCGATCAATAATGGGGTTCTTGGCTAGAGAAAGGTTTTGTGACATGGACGCCCAGAGAAAAAGTAAATGACACATTTGTCTCGCTTAAAACAAAGGCCTAAGGTACTATCTCTCCCATCTCATATATCGTTATGATAATTTAAGTGTATAATTAACTTTTTCATAATAAATTCGCAAGAAAATTTATATCTTTTCCCAAAATAAAAATTGGTCCACATAAGTCATCCCATAATTGTAAAATATGGACATAAAATTAAATAGATCACAAATAGAAAAATATATCATTCTTTTATTATAGTTAGTGTTAAAAAAATTCAAAAAGAGCAAATATTTGAAACATGATAAAGTAAAAATAGCTATAATTTATTAAAATTACGATTTATAGATACATATTATAGAAGAGAGGCGAGCGAAATTGAGAGAAGGAGGAGAGCAACAAGCGAGATCAAGAGAGGCGAATAATATACATATATTTGTCAAATTATATGTGTATACCTGTTAAATAATTATATGTATGTAATTGATATAGTACATATATATTTGTATATCTGGCAAGCGAGATTAGGAGAGGAATGAGAGAGGCGAGCGAGATCGAGAGAGGCAAGTGAGAGAGGGTAGAGTGGAGAGAAGTGAAATGTATATGTATATCTGTTCAATTGAATATATATATATATATATGTCAAATAATTGTATATATACAACTGGTATAAATATATATTTGTATATCTAGCAAGAGCTTAGTGAGAGAGGAGAAAGGAGAGAGAAAATATCAATAAAATTTTAACTATAACTATAAATTGTAATTTTTTCAAACTATAATGATATAATATAAATGTATATCATATGTTTATCTAATTACGTAGTTTACCCTTAAAAATATATATGCCTCATAGTAAAACAAAAGAGATATCAATTTTCAAAATAGGATGAAAAATATCTCTTGAGCGTTTCAAAGGATGAAAATGAAGAGGGTATAAATACATTATTGTTTAAGAATATTTCTTTTCCACATTAGATTATTACATGTTGTAGCTTGTGCTTTGTTTTTGAAATTATAATTATCCCATTTTAAAGACACTTGTTCATAGATATATTTGAACAGCATGACATTTAAGAAATTTTATTTACTTTAACTATATATTTAATTTAACTCTAAGCAAATATAAATAATTTTGACATATTTAACACATGGTGTTTGGAGAGCTTTCACGTAAATTTATATACATAAGCAGTGAAATAATTTGTTTGAAAAAAAACATGCACAAATTCAAACATTTGATGTTATATTTGGTCTAGAAACAAGTATGCGTGAACTATAATTACATACATTTGATTATAAATTCAAAATTTGTAATACAGATATTACTTTTGTAGGCTTTGGTATGTCTAGTAAAATTTAAAATATGACTTTACTTTTAAAATTAATAAATTTAAATGAATGTTGATGAAGAATTTAAGAAATTATTTTTCTTGTGTAAAAATCACTATTGAATAAAATTACAGAATTTAGCAGTTTGTCATAGTTTTAAACAGATAAACTATGCGATAAATATTTTATTCAAACAAGGTTTAAAACTAACAAAAGTAACAAAGTTTTTGTTTTATAATCTCCATCGAATCTAATTAAAAATAATTTTATTGAATACAAGGATGAAGTAGTGTCTGCTAGACTAGTTAAGCCTTCCACGTGAAATCAATTAGCATATTTTGATATCACTAACCCGACTATCTACCTCATATGTAATTAATCACGTCTCTAAATAATAATAATAATATCATAGTAAGTTACTTGTGCATCATCTTTAATGTAAACCACACACTATATAGATTAATAGATCCAAACTTTAATTACAAAAATATCTGATGATTTGATTTAATTAATTTGAGTAAGAAAATTCGCTTGGAATAAATACAATATATATGTGGCTGAATGCATAAGAAAAACTAAATCATTGCATAATTAGTGTACTATTTGTGATACTACCGATAACTATAATCATTAGTGCAATAATTATGATGAGTATCATAATATATATAGTTATTCTAATTTTTTATTTTCATATGCGTGTGAGTATTTAGGATCAAACTTCTCAAAAATAGTCAAATCTTCATCCGTCAAGGATTTGAATGGTTCATCTAATGTTGATAGCTTCCAAATTTCTGTAGCGTATAATGATTTCTTATCTAGATCACAATGACTATCGAAAGATATATTCTCTGTTTTTGTAGGGACATCTTCAGAATTTTTTTACAAACTAACCTTCTTCATAATACTACACACAACATAGTCTTCGTATTTGATTTCTCCACCTTCTCTTAACACCTTTACTATAGATTCGTCAAGACAATATTCTTTCATAATCCAGTACACAATTTTATTATTATCTTTGCCGCTTCTTTCTTTATCAAAACGAAAAGTTTTCTTGAGCTCAATTACAAATTCTTCCTTATCTATAATTTCTTTACTCGTGTGTCATCCTTTCCATTTGCTATCCCCAACAATTGATCTATTGATGTTCTTACCCTTCTTAGATTTTTTCTTCAACTTAGTAAAGAAATAGCTGACATTATCATTACTCGTTCTTTCTTCACTGCATAATAATTCTTGGAATAATTCACCTGGCTTCTTGTCATTATCCAAGTTTACATATGGAATATCATGAAATTCAATAGGCATTTCACAAATAAATTTTTTTAAACATCTTAGGAGATCTTTATCATTATATTTCATATTTTTACTGTATATATTTTTTTAAAAGAAGAATCTGAAAATAAAGTGAATTTTAAATTAAGATTAAAAAAAAAAAAAACTCAAGAAGATGGAAAAATATTCTAAAGCAAGAAAATACCTTTTAATATATACATATATAGAGGAAATAATGACATTAATGACTAGTATTTTTTAATATGTGTAGGAAATAATTGGAGTTATAAAAACAAATTTGGAAAACTCATTCCTTGTTCGAACGGGAAACTATTCGTTAATTTGTGTCGTTTCTTTAACTTTCCAACCATTATTTCCATATTTGTTTTACATTGTTTGGAATGGGAAACAATTTTTTTTTAATTTTAGTTGTAGTTAAAAAAAAATAAAATTACACATTGTGTG
The DNA here is from genome assembly GCA_025642045.1 of Solanum sejunctum. Taxonomy (NCBI): domain Eukaryota; kingdom Viridiplantae; phylum Streptophyta; class Magnoliopsida; order Solanales; family Solanaceae; genus Solanum; species Solanum sejunctum. The sequence goes on along the minus strand of JAOTQJ010000001.1, from coordinate 31,152,776 downwards.
CATCTTCTTCTTCCTTCTGGCTCGCCGGTCCAAGACCCCTTTTAATTGACCCTTGTTAAACCATAGTGGTTCATTTTCACTGAACCGGCTAAACACTCCACCAAGCACCAGCACCCGCCGGGAAGGATTTATCCATATAGTCAGATCCATCACCTTGTTGCTTGCATTTTGCCGGAACAGTTGTAAATATGCTGCGTCTAAGGGCTTTTCGCCCGACAAATGACAAGATCGTGAAGATTCAGATGCATCCGACGCATCCTTGGCTTGTCACCGCTGATGCATCTGATCACGTCTCCGTTTGGAATTGGGAGCATCGCCAGGTTTTTCTTCTCATGAAAAGTTTTCGCTATTTTGCTTTCTGTTTGTTGAATTGACAAATCTAAGTTGGTTGCCAGATTATTTATGAACTGAAACCTGGCGGTGTTGATGAGCGGCGTTTGGTTGGTGCCAAACTGGAAAAGCTTGCCGAGGGTGAATCAGGTTAGTGTGCTTATTTATTTTTTGCTAGTTATTGTTAGATTGGCATGTCAATAGCATCAAAAATATGCTTCAATGGCAAACTATTGGGGTAGGGTATATGCATCATCTTAAATTGATTCAATTTTTGCTGATGGTCAGCTTACACTGAATTTTTGCTGATGGTCAACTCGGGTTAGGGACTGCCAATGTGGGATAATATAGGATGGTAAGATAAAACAAGTAGAATTTGGATTGACATGTCAATGATATGCATAAATGTAGTGATGAACTCAACAATCAAAAGAAAACTTAGCAGGTGAACTCCTTGTTATGCTGCAGATTGTGTTATGATAAACAAATTGGGAACTGGGAAGTGAGTAGTAATATAAGATTCTGCGCTACGGTTTGCAAAATTCAAGTTAGTGGAAAAGCTAAAATACTGCTAATACAAAAAGAAAAGTATATTAAAGATAGTATCTATGGGAGTGATAGAAAAATCAAACTCTCATCAGAGAATTTAGTAGTTCAGTTCTGATTCAGTTGTTTATTGATACGGTGTCAGATAGAAAATTACTTGATAAGGTGAGTGTTGACACAGACCTAAGTCAAATCTCGAAAGTTTGTACTAAAATTTTAGGTGCAACACTTTGGTAGTAAGAGCAAGCAATGGCATTCGAAGAAATTTGGGCAAGTTTTAGCTCCTTGTATTTTAGCATCTGTAGGAAAGTTCAGGTCAAGCTTGCCCCATGCGAGATGCAAATACAGTAGAGCATGATATTTCTCTTGAGATTAGCATAGCCTCATTTGTGGGCATGACACTCTATAAAGGAGATCTATTATATTGTTGGGGGTAAAATATCCTTTTTCTAATAATTGTTATGCATGGACCAACTTGCACATTCCTTGACTAATTGTCGACGCTCATACTATCCTACAACTGTATAAAGAATTCTCTGAGCTCAGATCCATTCTTTTGTACACTTTTTGGTCATATTCTTTTTGACTGGTTGTATAAGTTTAAGAGGGATCTTTTCATATGCTCAGTCTGTGTGTTACAAATCCTTGCTGACCTGTGTATTATATACAGTAAGTGGAGAAACCTTAGTCTGGCCATTTTAAAGAGGAATAACAATTAGATTAAGATTTGGCTTTTCACTGGTCCATTAACTATGATAATTCCAAGGTACTTAAAATAGTCTAACTATGATAATCTTTTCAATACTGATAAGATCGAAATGAATGTGTAGAATTCATACAGCCAACCTATCCCCAGTCAATTTGATATTGAGGCATAGTATTGATGTACCTTGGAAGTAATTTGACGTATGGCTTTATGATATAAATGGTACTTTTGGAAGGTCAATAGCCAAAAAAAAGGTGGGGGTTTTGGAGGGAAGAGAACAACATTCTTGTCAATTAAGTTGCTAGGAATCTCCAAAAATGTTGCCGCACCCTTGTCGGATCCTTCAAAAATACACTATTTTTGGAGGATCTGACACGCACCCGTCGACATTTTTGAAGAGTCTGAGCAACATAGCTTGTCAATATCAAAATTTCTTGAATGTGCGAGAAATATCCAAGATTCATGAGGAAGTTGCTTTGACTATTGAGAGACTGATGTATGATTTTCTTTAAGAGGTGATACATTAACATATTAGTTAAGTTGGAATAAGGAAGGAAGCCTTATGAAAGGTATTGCAGACTAAAGTAATAGAACTTGACATCCTTCAGCTGTTCAGCATGAACTGATATGCACTAGAAGTTATGTTCATAAGAAGTGGTGGATGTTGAAAATGAGTAGTCTCATCCTACATCATTTCATTGGTAAGAAGGTATGAGCTGGTGATGCTGTTTGTGTTGAGATGCTAGATTCTGGTGGCTTGGGTTAGTGGTGCTGGTTAAATGTATATTCACTCTATGAATTTGAGCTTTTAAGGTTGGAGTAAATCAGTGAGAATTGGATCACAGACTCACAGTATTGAACAAATTATTCATTTGACTGAGGCATGACATACATTGTGGGTTGTGTGCTAACCCACCCTATAGGAGTCCATAATTTTGCACATTGGCTTACTTTATTCATGTTAATGAACTATATTGCATGACACTTTTCAAAACAGTAGTCCTTTAAGATATCATACAGTCCATAGTCATCTATCCTTATAAACTTCTCTTTATATTTGAATGCAGAGCCTAGAGGGAAACCTACAGAAGCCATACGAGGTGGGAGGTAATTGATGCTTACCTTGGACTTCCATATTTTTCTAGCTTCCTTAGTGTCTTTGTTGAATCTTACTATGCAATTCTGGTGCATGGTTCAAGTGTAAAGCAGGTTAGCTTTTACGATGATGATGTACGCTTTTGGCAACTCTGGCGTAATCAGTCTGCTGCTGCAGAGTCTCCAGCAGCTGCTGGTCATGTCACTTCAACTTTTACCTCTCCTGCTGCGTCAACCAAAGGGCGCCATTTTCTTGTTATTTGTTGTGAGAACAAAGCTATTTTCTTAGACTTGGTGACGATGCGTGGTCGCGATGTACCGAAGCAGGAGCTTGATAACAGATCACTTCTATGGCAAGTCTTAAATCCATTAATTTCTTTTTTGTGTTATACGGTTCTTAGCGAATTTAATCTTGAATCTGCCGAAAAGTTAAACTATCTTTTTGCTACTTTTAAGAGTTAAGACTACCATTTCCTAGGAAATTGTTTTCTGGGCTATTATTTGATTGAATAAGCGTTGCCAACTTCCACTCTAGTTATAGCATCTCAAGTTTGTCTTACTTAATCAACAGTTCACCAAATGTACTCACTGTCCTACCTTTTAGTCATTGCAGAAATTGCTCTTCAGTTCCTTCCTGTAGGCTAGACTCTATTTTATATTATTCCCAAATATAATCCAATTTAGCATCCATAGGATGCAAAGACAATACAAAAACAGGGAGCTCATGTACACTGCTTTTGTTCCTATCTAAATTCAAGGAGCTTACCAAATCCAAAAGCATAAGAGCATTATTTATGTTACAATGGTTACATCAAGCGCTCATGTACACTGCTTTTAGTCCTATCTAAATTCAAGGAGCTTACCAAATCCAAAAGCATAAGAGCATTATTTATGTTACAATGGTTACGTCAAGCAAAAAGACTATTAACTATCTAATCTTTGATGCATGAAGTGGAGTTGAGAGCCCATTAGAACATCTCGGATCTCTCTCCTTCATATGAAAACAGAATCACTTGGCACGTATTTCTGATGGATTTTGCAACTCTCTCTTCCCCCAGCTAATGCATGATTCTGTCTGACTCCCTATAGTACCGTTGTACTCCCCAAATGCAGAAAAATAAGTTCCAGATGATCTTTGTTACAGGAAAATGCAAAAACAGATTATCTAGGTGCTCATTCTCTGTCAAGAACAATTAGCACCTGTGGCAGATTGCTATGCCTCATTTTCTGTTAAATTGTCTTCAGCTAAATAAGCCTCCAAAATTGCTCACCAGCTAAAGATGCCACTTCTTCTTCCTCTCTACTAGACTTTTATATGTTGAATTGGAAAATGACTCAAGAAAAAGTTGGAAAATCGAAACGAGAAGATATTCTATTTAACAAGATCTAAGTTGAATTAGTTTTCGGGGAAAAAAAAAACAAGATCTAAGTTGAATTAGGCATACTTCTAAAAAAAGTACTTTTTTTTGGCTAAATCAGATTATGAAATTGAGTAGTTGAAAGGAACTTTCAGGGATGATAATGGAGAAAAAAAATCATATATCTATGCGTTATCTCACAAAAACAAGTGGGACTAGAAGGGTTGAACATGATTAAACTGGTTTTTACTAGGGGTGTATTGACCGGTATAAGGACTGCCATGAAAGTTTTATGGGAAGAGCTGGTTGCGGAAAGAGGACTTTGGCATTGTCACTTGGCATTATCATTCTTTGACACCCAAGCTTAAGATATTGCACTCACAAATACACAAGAGAGATGTTGGGTATATAAGTAAGCAAGTCTTACACACTAGGAATGCGTTTTAAAGTTATGCGGGTGACAAGAGGACAATATCACTAGCGGGTTGGGGCTTTGTAGATGGTTTTAGAGCCTCCTGTGTCAGCCTTGCTGATGTGCAGTTTAACTGAGTTTAGGCAAATCTCAATAAGGCAACACAATCCTCAGTGTTGAGTCTAATGAAATCACATGAGGTGGAGTAAACCTTAGCGAGGACACTAAGTTCATAGGAGGGGGGTGTATGTGACACCCTAGCTTAAGATGTAAAAACACAAGAGATGATGGGTATATAAGTAAACAAGCCATACATTCTAGTGACACAGCTTAAAGCCGTGCCGGCCTAGGCCCAAAGCGGATAATATCACTAGTGTGTTGTGCCGTTACAGATTCATGGCTGATCAGTAGGACTTCCTATGCTGAATTTACCAAAGCTGTAAAAGAGGTAATTGAGATGATACCAGGTCTATCTTGAGTTTATTTGCCTCTTCTAGGGGTAATTTACTTGGTTTAGAGATAATTCTGACGATAGAGTTTCAAGAATTGATAGATATTTTATCAATGGTAACTGGGATGAGACATTCAAGTACATGAAACAGAGAGTTCTTCCCAGAACATCAGATTATTCCCAATTTTTTGGATATGCAGAGAGTGAGGCAAGTTGAAGAATGTCTTCAAATTTGAAAATATGTGGCTGGATTTCAAGGGTTGAATGTTGGAATTCCTACCAGTTGTATGACAGATTAGATGTTAGAATTGCTAAGAAACTGAGATTGCTACAAGAAGATAATCAAAAATATAAATGATAGTAGTTTATTTTGTTTTTGATTTGAGCTAAAATATATGCTTCTTTGTCATACTGGTGTTCATTGTTCTGCTGACAAAAGTTGTTCTCTGGGTCACGAAATGTTAGAAATATACATATCTGATTATCTTAATTTGCTTTGTCTTTTAAATCTCTTGCAGTATGGTGTTCCTGTCTAAAACAACTGCTGTTGATGGCCCTCTTGTGGCTTTTGGAGGGTCAGATGGTGTAATTAGAGTTCTTTCAATGATAACATGGAAGGTCTCTTTTTAGAATATTCGGTTTGTCAAGTCTTTCTGATATTTGTTCCATTCATTGTCAAAATGAGTAGTTGAATTACTCCCATGCTTTTTCTCTGTAGCTTGCGCGAAGATACACAGGAGGTCACAAGGGGGCAATTTCTTGTTTGATGAATTTCATGGCTGCTTCTGGCGAGGTACTTGTTATGCTTCCAGTGGATATTTAGATCCCTTTTTCACCTCACACTATGTAGGCCTTGAAACTTATTTAGGACTTCAACTTTTAATCTGGGAACTAGGACTTCCATCTATAATTCAAAATATAGGCTGAGTTTCAAAAGCCATCCTTGATTTGTACTTGGCTAGATGGAGTTTGTAGGTGTTAAGACATGATTTAGCTGATGTTTGGAAAAAAAAAGAGGGGTTTGAAGTTGAAGTTAGAAATGGGTCTTTGTTAATTTCAAAGTTGCTCGGACTCTTTACCTTTGATGTCGCACCCGTGTCGACGCGACATAGTTGTGGGATCCGTGTCCAATTTGGTCAACTGATTTCAGGTACTTTGACCAAAATCGATGAGGAAAGTTGTGACGGTTTTAATGATTTCTGTAATCAATACAAAAGCTAAGATAAAATTGAAGAAAATGGAATACCTTTTATATATAAATTTCTATATGACGTCTTTTCCTTTAATCTCCTTCGAGGATTATCTTCATGTTTTCCGCATAATATCTCATAATTTAGGTTTTATCACTCTATTTTTCAATATTTTGCTTATTTTTAGGCGAATCCTCGCACCCGTATTCATACATGGATCCATATCCCCGTATCGTAAAAATTAGACCATGAAGGATCCGACCTCTATATACACTCCCGTATTGGACATCCGCACCCAAGTCCGAGCAACTTAGGTTAATTTTGGTTAAGCTGGTTTCCTCTTTTTTTGTGTGTGCGCTTGAAATTTTCCTCCTCGCTTTTCGTAACAACAACAACATACCCAGTGAAATCCCGCAAGTGGGGTCTGGGGAGGGTAGAATGTACGCAGACCTTACCACTACCTCATAGAAGTAGAAAGGTTGTTTCCTGGGAACCCTCATCTCAAAATCCATACGCAGAAAAAACTAGATATGACAAAAAGGAAAGGAAAGGAAGGGGAACAGAAAGAGCGACTAATAATGAAAAAACACATTTGGGCCATTCAGGCCACGAGATAGTGCAACGTTTGCAGCTTTTGTCTAAGTTAAAGTTGGAAATTGCTTGCATTTATCCTTTTATTTTATTTTTTTTGATGAAGAGGTTGTATTAAAAGGCATCAAGGGGATGCAAGATAGTTACAAAGAAAATAGATGATAACTCCAGAATTGAAAAAAAAAAAGAGGACAAAAAACAAAAAAACAACTGAGATCTGGGAATTAAACCTATGGCAAAAACTCTAAGTTGAGCTAATGAAGTCTACAAGGGAAATCACATCATTTTCTGGGGATAGTTGCTTCAGCTATAAAGATTCACTAGACTTTTAGATTTCAAAGAACAGTAGGAGTTGAAGTCCCATCAAATCTTTTTTGTGCAGAGAATCAGCCATAAGAGATAGAGAATCGCATCTATCTTTTAGACTTCGAAGGCTTGTTAGGACCCAGAAAATAATAATAGATCTTGATTGTGAAAAGTTTGTATCCAGTTTTTATGATTTAACCCAGAGAGCTTAAGTAAATTTCAGTCTACAATAAGTACTTCAACTTGAAGAAGGATGTCCTCTATCTAACAACTTAAAACATTTTTTTTGAACGAGGAACAGCTTAAATGCTTAGATGTGGCGGTTCACACATTTCAAAAAGTGGACTTAGGTTCTCTTGACTCTTGAGTGTTTCTTGCATTGGTAATTCATTTGCTGTTAGTGAAGCAAATAATTTGTCAGGACAATGTTGGTTTCTCCGTCAGAAAGAAATGAGGGAAAAAGGGAAACATCTATTTAAGGCGGCTTGCGTTGTTCTGTACCTTGTTCACTTTTTAGTTAGTACATTTTAAAATGAAACTAGATCACAGAAAGTTAGCATTCTCAAAAAATGAAACTGGATTACAGAAGTATATATGTTTTCTCTCCATCCATTCAACTACTGAATGTTTCTTGTGTTTCCCTTCCTCGATATGTAAATCGAGAAAAAGAAATTGAATTGTTGTAACGGAGAATATGGGAATTTTACTCTTGAGATTTGTTACTGTAAACAGAATTGCTGGAAGTGACAATTCTGTGTTCTTGTTTAATTTACACAAATGAATGACTAGGACTGTTGTACTTCTTATTTCTGTTTGATATCTCATTGCAATTTCTTTTTCTAACATGTATATGCAGTCTCTACTAGTTTCTGGTGGTAACGACGGATTGCTTGTACTTTGGAGTGCAGACAACGCTCTTGATTCAAGAGAGCTTGTTCCTAAGCTCAGCTTAAAAGTATCTTCTTATGCCTTTAGTTTTCTATCCTTTTAAATTTCTACTGCAATTATAATTACACCAAGTAAGATTTTCAATTGTCCTTGCTAAAAGCACAAAATGATATTCAGTCCGTTGAAGAATGGACCAAATAAACAGGGCCGGTGTTCCATTTGACTTAAATGCATCATTTACGATCTTGTAGTTTGTAGTATTAGATGGGGAGACCACTCACCACACACACACAGAGAGGGACACGAGGAGGAAGCATAAACAAACCTAGTGTATTACTATTTTTAGGTCTGCTTCTGTATATGGGTGTTTGTTGCCCTAACTTCAATAGAACTTCTTACTCTATCCAAAAAAAATACATGAGTATTAAAAGTTTTAAGGAGTTGACTAGAAAGACTGGCCATCTGGTGCCCAACCCTGCCTATTTTAACACCAAAACAGCATTTTATTAGAAGTCTCTATATTTCACAGCAGTCAAATTCATTTTCTATTTCAAAAATTTACTCTATTATTTTCCATTTCATTATTAACCACTTGGTCCTTTCTTATGGATTGTATCTGGAAAATCAATGATAGATGAAAGTTGATTGAACTGCAAGTCCTTGCGTGATTTTTATCAAATCCGTGAAGCTTTTTCTTGATCTTCCAATGTTACACTTAATAGGCTCATGATGGTGGGGTTATTGCTGTAGAGCTCTCCAGAGTGATTGGTAATGCACCACAACTCATTACTATTGGTGCTGATAAAACATTAGCAATCTGGGACACCGTCTCCTTTAAGGTATGGTACTAGATCTCTTGGATTGTTGCTTTACAGAGCGGATATAATTCTGATTATATTAATTTCATTCCAATTGCAGGAATTACGTCGAATAAAACCTGTTCCAAAACTAGCTTGTCATAGTGTAGCATCGTGGTGCCACCCACGGGCTCCCAATCTTGATATCTTGACGTGTGTCAAAGATTCCCATATATGGTAGGCATACTTCACACACCTCCCTTGGTTGAACATTGTTAACAACTGCTTGAAGTATTCCCTCTTTGGGCGGAACATGATACTCTGTTGCAACTTTGCAGGGCCGTCGAGCATCCCACCTATTCCGCTCTTACAAGGCCATTGTGTGAACTTTCTGCTCTAGTACCTCCACAACTACTTGTCTCTCACAAGAAGCTGAAGGTGAAACTAATATATATAAACAACGTGGTTTATCTTAACATTTTCCTTTCTGTATATCTTGTCTTTCAAATCTTACCTATTTTTACGTATGCAACTTCTTAAGTTTTAGAAGATTGATAATGTGAAGTGTTAAATCTACACTATCACGGCAGGAAAATGAATAACCAATAAATGTTTATTATTTTAGGACGAGCAAAGCCTTCCTGTTTGAAGTTTGGCTATTGTAATAGAAAAGTAATTTTTGCAGCATCTCTTTTATAAGAAGAATTTATTCTAGGTTCTTCGACTCGATAATTTTGAGGATTGTTTACACACTCTATCATAGCTTATAGGGTTGACATTCTATATTTTGACTTTTTGAAGATGACTTGACTAAAGTCTTTTTATGTTTTTCTCTGTCTTTTAGGTTTATTCTATGGTTGCACATCCTTTACAGCCACACCTTGTAGCCACTGGAACCAATATTGGCATTATTCTCTGTGAATTTGATCAGAAGTCTCTTCCTCCTGTGGCAGTACTGCCAACACCAACAGAAAGTCGTGAACATACTGCTGTCTATGTAGTTGAAAGGGAATTGAAGCTGTTGCAGTTTCAGTTATCCAACACCACTGCTCCAGCACTTGGAAGTAATGGATCTTTGAGTGACACAGGAAGGTTCAGAGGAGAGATTCCTGAACAACTCCATGTCAAACAAACCAAAAAGCATATTACTACCCCAGCTCCGCACGATTCATACTCAGTTCTTTCTGTCAGCAGTTCTGGGAAGTAAGTGGTTCGCAGACATCAGGCTTGGCATAGCAGCCGGCATGTGTTATCCTCAATTTTATTTCAATTTGTGGTGTAGCCTCATATTGTTAGTTAAAAGCCTCATCCATTCTCTCTATTATGCTTTTCTAAGTTGCACTGGCCGGTTTTACAAGGTTTTGAGTGGGTAATGTTATGCAGGTATCTAGCAATTGTATGGCCTGATATTCCTTACTTCTCTATCTATAAAGTCAGTGATTGGTCAGTTGTTGATTCTGGAAGCGCAAGGCTTTTGGCTTGGGATACTTGTCGAGATAGGTTTTCTTTGTTGGAATCTGCACTTCCTCCTAGAATTCCTATCATTCCAAAAGGTTCATCTAGAAAAGCGAAGGAAGCTGCTGCAGCTGCAGCACAGGCAGCAGCAGCTGCTGCTTCTGCTGCTTCTTCTGCTACTGTTCAAGTTCGTATATTACTGGATGACGGGACATCAAATGTATTAATGAAGTCTGTGGGAAGCCGGAGTGAACCAGTTATTGGCTTGCATGGAGGGGCATTACTTGGTGTGGCTTATCGAACTTCTCGAAGGATTAGTGCTGCTGCTGCTACAGCAATTTCAACAATTCAATCTATGCCATTATCAGGGTATGGAGGTACTTCTGTATCTTCATTTAGCACTATGGAAGACAGTTCTCAAAAATCTGCAGCTGAAGCAGCACCTCAGAACTTCCAATTATACAGCTGGGAAACATTTCAACCTGTGGGTGGTCTTCTTCCTCAACCAGATTGGACGGCATGGGATCAAACAGTTGAGTATTGTGCTTTTGGTTATCCGCAGCACATTGTTATATGTTCCTTGCGTCCACAGTTTAGATACTTGGGGGACGTTGCAATTCCTTATGCCACTGGGGCAGTTTGGCAGCGAAGGCAGTTATTTGTTGCTACACCTACTACCGTTGAGTGTGTTTTTGTGGATGCCGGGGTTGCACTTGTTGATATAGAAACAAAACGACGAAAAGAGGAAATGAAACTTAAAGAGGCACAGTCAAGAGCTATTGCTGAACATGGAGAATTAGCATTGATAACAGTTGACAATCAACAATCAAATCCACAAGAGAGGATAGCATTGAGACCTCCAATGCTACAAGTTGTGCGGTTGGCTTCTTTTCAGCATGCTCCCTCCATTCCTCCATTTCTGTCATTACCTAGACAGTCAAAAGTTGATGGTGATGCATCGAGTGTCCTCAAGGAGATGGAAGCTCGTAAAGCTAATGAGGTGGCAGTTGGTGGGGGTGGGGTTGCAGTAGCTGTCACTCGTTTTCCTGCAGAGCAGACACGTCCAGTTGGACCTCTTGTTATTGTAGGCGTTCGAGATGGTGTTCTTTGGCTTATTGATCGATATATGTGTGCTCATGCAATATCCCTTAGCCATCCTGGTATCCGTTGCCGATGTTTGGCAGCTTATGGAGATGCTGTAAGTGCTGTAAAATGGGCCAGTCGACTTGGCAGAGAACATCACGATGATCTGGCGCAATTTATGCTTGGGATGGGTTATGCTACTGAAGCACTTCATTTACCTGGAATATCCAAGAGATTAGAGTTTGATCTGGCCCTGCAGAGCAATGATTTGAAAAGAGCACTTCAGTGCCTTCTAACAATGAGCAACAGCAGAGATATTGGGCAAGAAACTGTTGGATTGGATCTGAACGATCTTATGAACATGACAAAGAAGAAGGAAAATGTTGTTGAAGCTGTTCAAGGAGTAGTTAAATTTGCCAAAGAGTTTATGGAACTCATTGATGCTGCAGATGCTACAGCACAAGCTGATATTGCTCGCGAAGCTCTTAAAAGACTAGCTGCTGCTGGTTCTATAAAGGGTGCCCTACGAGGTCAGGAATTACGAGGCGTTGCTTTACGGCTTGCAAATCATGGGGAGTTAACACGACTTAGTGTACGTCGCTTTATTCTGATTTTGTTTCCAATTGGTTTTACTGACACAACTCTTTCTCTTTTCCAAGTAAATCTACTTGACAGGGTACCTAGTAGCTCATTTTATTGATTTTTGTCAAATAAACACTTAACAACGCAAAACATAAAAGCTACGACTAGGTTAGGACTCATTGAGTGTCCTAACTTAACAGTGGGGTCGAAAATTAGCTAAGTAAATCATGAATGAGCTGCCTCTAAAATGTGACCTATCCATTGACCAACACTGGACCATAGCTAGTACTTCAATTCAGGGCAGTGGCATAAGTGTGTCCCACTATCAGGATCAAACTGGACATTAGAATTACGCAGACAAATAGCTTGATTATGTCTTCATAGTCATCTTCTGGTAGCTTGATCACAAATGTGGACATAGAATGTCCCCTGCTGCTTTTCTGCTTTTGTTTCAGATCCTCACATACATTTGAAATTTACTAGCTGGCTGTTCGCTCCTTTATACCTTTTCCTTTGATAATAATTTTCCCAAGTCTGAATTTATCATCTATGCTATCAGATTTAAATTAATATAACCTAGAAGATTAACATTGATTTACATTTCTGCATCATATTATTTTCCAATACTTCTTGGTCTTAAGGTATCAAGAGAGCAGTCAAACTCAAAGGATCATTCAGTTTTTCTGCTTCTAGTTTGTTCTGTCATCCTCCTCCACTCGACTCTGCTAACATGATGAGATTTCCTTGTGAAATTTGAGATCGATTGGATCAGTTGCATGACAGGGTTCAGTGTATATTTACTAAATGATTTTAAGAGAGAAATTTCCTCATATAGTGACAACATAAATCTTTTGCAGAACTTGGTAAACAACTTGATATCAGTTGGTGCGGGGAGGGAGGCTGCATTTGCAGCTGCACTTTTGGGAGACAATGTACTTATGGAAAAAGCATGGCAGGAAACTGGGATGCTTGCTGAGGCTGTATTACACGCACATGTAAGCTTGCATTTTCGAGATGTTTAAATTGTGTTTGACCTATGAGTAGTGCTTCAATTTGCAGTCTCCATCTGCTGCTTTAGATTTGATCTCTTGATTCAGCATTTGGTACTTATAGTCTCATTTTTCAGGCTCATGGGCGACCTTCAATGAGAACCTTGGTCCAGGCATGGAACAAAATGTTGCAGAAGGAGATGGAACACACTCCATCAACGAAAACTGATGCTGCAGCTGCATTTCTGGCCTCTCTTGAGGGGCCTAAGCTCACAAGTTTGGCAGATGCTGCAAAGAAGCCACCAATTGAAATACTGCCACCTGGTATGGCATCTCTATACGGTCCTAATCCTGGTCAAGCCAAACCTCTTTTGGGGAAGCAGGCCTTGCCACAACCTGGCAAACCACTACTGCTGGAAGGATCTAAAACAACAGCTCCAATTGGTTCTGTTCCGGCTGGAAGCAACACAGCTGCAACGTCAGAATCAGGTGTTCCTCCTAAATCAGAAAATGGGGCTTCCACTACACCAGAATCAAGTAATCCACCTGTCTCAGACCCTGGCGCTGCACCTGCATCAGAGACTGGTGCTGCACCCGCTTCAGAAACTGGCGCTTCACCCCCGATAGAGACTGGCACTGCACCTGCGACAGAAACAGGCGCAGCACCATCCACAACAGAAACTGGTGCTGTACCACCTGCGACAGAAACTGGTGCTGCACTCGCAACAGAAACCAGTGCTGCACCTGCGACAGAAACCGATGCCGCTCCTGCAGAATCAAGTACAACCCAATCAAACTCGGATGCTTCACTTGCTGCTAAAGCAGTTGTGCCTGCTGCACCAGCATCAGATGAAAAGACATCAGACTATCTGGCCTTGGTCCCATCAACATCAGCTGCTGTAGAACCAACTATAACTGGTGCAATTGTTCCATCAACTTCAGCCACGGGTCCACCCCCTGCACCAGATAATAAGAAACCAAGTTCTACTGATGAACTTCTAATGATTGATTTTTCTTGACGTGCTCTAACTGCAAGCTCACCTATCCATGCAGATTCTGTGTCATACTAGTGGTATGGATTCCTTGCACTACATTCCTAATGTGGAGTAGAATATCTATACTCGTTTTATATGCTTAAACCACTACGCATGCGGCAGTTGAATCTGCGAGTTGATAGGATTGTTATATTATATTAGGTGTTAGTTTTTTTGTTTATATAAGTTTGTCCTGTATGTTCCTTATTCTTTGATTTGGTGGAATTTTGCCAATCCACATATCTTGTGCTCCATTTTCCTTGATTTTATAGCCTGTTGTTGTCTTGTAATTTGATTGTATTTGTACCCATCATTTCGCGCTGCGGCTTCCTTTATCCCTTTTTCCTGTTTCTTTTTCTTGGATGTACTTCATTTTTATTTGGTTTAAATTCTTATGTATAAACATGCTCTTGTGACTCTTTGTTCCGGGGCTTTGGCATACTCTTCAGCAGTATATTGCTTTCGCCGTCTGTTTCGTGGTATTCAAGTTAGACCTCCAGATTTTGATTTTATAACCATAACATGTGGTTTGAAATTCGAACCAGTCATATAATAAAATGAAAAAAAATAAGAGTGACATCTTCAAAAATTTGGATGGGGAAGTTTCTATTTAAGTTCTGAAATTATCAACATTTTCGAGCCTTTTGTCAAGTTTGACCAGTAATTGGTCTCCAATAAAACAAAAGGCAGTAGGTTTGAAGTTCTAAAATGGCCTTCAGTTTTGAATCCTTATGGTATGTCTTCCAACTAATATTGCACTAATTTCTTGCGCAGCAACATACATGTGATGAAAAATAGATTTCAAACGTTGAACGCTTGAATGTGAATAGGATTTTGTTTTTTTATTTGAACCAAACGATCAAACCATAAAATTCGAGTTCTCACCTAATTTATTACATTTGAATACTTTCTTATCTGTCCGATAAAGAAAATTATCTTGCACTAATTTCAGATATTAATTTGGTCATGCGATTATCTTTTTCTACTTTAAATAAAGTTATGTGATTATAATTTATAATAACAAATTTTCGTGTTTTAGAAATCTAGGTAATTCAAATATCTTGGAATCAATCTCTTGATTCTAAAATAATTATAATTTTTGATCGTTTGTTTCCATATTTTAGACGATCAATGTTGCGAACCATCTGCCAATCACTATTTCCGTTTACCAAAAAGAGAGAAAAATCTTCATTCCTAATGGGACGTAATGTAGGTGTGGTCCGGGGTATAGGAGTAAAGTGGTTCAATTAAACTCAGTAACTTTGATTCAAATTTTATATTTCTCCCAAAAAATAAAATGAATTTGTGCAAATTATTAATTTAGAATTAGTAATTTAACTGAAACAGAATTTTAAATTCTAAACGCGCTTCCAGTGTGGTGTCCATATCTCCTCACATTTGATTAAGAAAACGTCATGCTTTTATTAACATGGAGAGTTTTTTAGCCATTAAATTAAAATGGATGTAGAATAAGTGATCTCCCAGGTCCAATGTGAAGCACCAAAGGAGCTAGTATTACACAAAAGAATAAGGAAAAGAGAACTTTAAATTGAAGAAATTCCAAAATGTTGGAGGATTCTACTTTCAAGTTGGGTGGAGAGGGAATTAGGAAAGCACAAAATGAGGACAAAAGTTTATGACATAAAAGCACCCGTAGAATCTTATTGCATTTTTATGAGCGAAGAATAATATTGGACGAAAAATTAATTCATATTTATCAAATTGTAAAGTTTACGAGAATTAATTTCGTGAACTAAATTGGGCAGAATGGCCTAATGGCTCTGTAAAGCACCATTAAGCTATCCTGTCTTCAAAAAGTTGCTTTTCGTCAAAAATAATATACAAACAGATACATCCAAGGATATGATCTAATATTTTTTCTTTATCAACATAAAAACTGTTCTACTTAATTACTTGTTTAAAAAAAACACACTAACATATTTAATAAAATCCCACAAATAAGATTCGACGAGAATAAAATATTTATAGATTTTATCATAATTTCATAAAGATAGAAATATTATTTTCAAATATTTGTTCAAAAAAAAAGTTAAATAAATTGTGCTCTTTACTGTGGACGAAATTTTAATATATTCCGTGGTCTCCATTTTCACGAGATGATGATACATTTAATTAAAGTTTTATTTTGAAAATTTCCATTTGAAAAAACAAAATAGAAGTGGAAACAGAGAATGAAATAAACATGGCCTCTGGAATTACGTGCGCTTTAATTTTTCAATACTAAAATCTTTTCGAAAATTAATCGAGGAAAAGTAGCATACTTAATTAGTCCTTAAGAAAAATACTCATGGGAGCTTGCGTTTTTAAATTTTTTTTTTATTAACTCGAATTCACTACTTGAAGATTGAAGCATAAGGGTAGAGAATATCTATCAGTTAATAACTCCTTAGATTTTATTTGCTGGGGCGAGAGTATTTGGAACCCATCGATCAAAAATTACGTGTATATAGATTCAAATTTTTGAATGAAAGACTTGAGATTCAAGTTCAAATCACAAGTCTATATTTTTTTTAAAAAAAATTTATAATAAAAATTTTGAATTTACTGCTACATAAAAAATAAAATTAACTAATTTTTTATTAAAAAAAATACCTTGGTTCAATTTAGAATTTTTTTTTTAATATATATTTTTTAAAATCTATCTTTGAAAAGAGTTTTTCTTTAAATCTGAATCGCAAAAAAAGCTAACTTGTTCTTGAAGAAGCAGCCAAAAGCAATGTAAATATAAGAACCAAACGTGTCCCCATAACTCCAAAGTCGCTGGACTTGAAGCAAACGCCATATAACACGTGGCTCTCTCTCTTCCCTTGTTGTTCCAGAAAACAAACCCTCATTGGCTGCTGCGGCGGTGAAAAATTTCTCTTGCCTTTCTTTTCCGATGTCCAAAACCTAGCTATTCACCTCCGCCGTCGTCGTCGCGGTTGCCGAAGCCGACATCTCCGTTTTCTTCTCTTCTATCGATATTATGCCGACTTATACAGCAATAGCCTTCGAGAATCTACTCGAACCTCGTGTTCAAAAATCCTATGGAAAGCAACATCTAAACGAGATAAATGAAGAAGAAAAAGTGGTGGAGGATATTGAGCCACCGCCGGCGCCATCGAATCATATATTTATATCACCGGCGTTGTATATAACTCCTGAACCAGCTCCGATTCCGGAGACTTCGTCTGGCTCGGTGTCACCTTCTCCTTATGTAGTCAACCACAAGCGACGTGGTGGTGGAGAAGCATTTGCGAAACGGAAACTTGATGGATTGGAGAAAGTTGAACAAGTTAACGAGAAGACTGATTTGGATTTCAAATTGGAAGAGGAGTTAGCTGACGAAAATTTGTTTGATGAAGATGATGAATTTTTGGATCCGAGATGTGATGCGGCAAGTACCGGAAGTGTTAATGAGGTGAAAGGGCTTGATTGCCGGAGCTATGTGTCTGCTCAAGGGGAGTTCTTTGATGCAGATGAAGGTATATCTTTGTTTCTGTTTTGCAGTTTAATATTTGTTTCTATGATTTCATTAAGGAAATCTGTGAAAATGTTATGTTGATCTGGTGAAATCCCTGATAAACTATAAGTATGTTTTTGATTTTTTGTTAAGACCCTTGGATTTTTTTGATCTTATTGACAGCAGCATTCTTGAGGTTAAGCTTATTCACTCTGCATAGCCCCTCTGAGTAAATTGTCGCTAAGATGCTTTAGTTTATAAACGTTGTGTTAAAAGAGAAGAAATGGTTTGAGTTGTATTTTTCCACCTGAATCTGAATTGTTGACTAGAACAGCAATTCAACCGCCTCATCCCTCTTCCCCTTACGCCTACGGTACAGCTACCTGATATATATTACAGAAACATATCAAAGCTTTACAGAAGTGAGAACATTTCGCAGAGGTGCATCTGGCATACATGGAGGATAAAATA
Organism: Solanum sejunctum; assembly: GCA_025642045.1. Lineage (NCBI taxonomy): Eukaryota > Viridiplantae > Streptophyta > Magnoliopsida > Solanales > Solanaceae > Solanum > Solanum sejunctum. The sequence continues at coordinate 31,135,029 of JAOTQJ010000001.1, read as the reverse complement.
AAATAAGGTTATCATATATTGTTTGGACATGTCCTATGCGGACATGCATATCCATGGGTGAGGCAATATATTGGAAGTGGTGAAAGGTTATGATGCAGAGAAATTTTCCCTGGATGCCTAGTCTTTCAATATTATAGCTAAGAGCAAAAGAAGATGGAACCAAAAAATAGAGGCAGGTGAAACCAACTAGTTCTTCTCAAGGTTTTGTCTTGTTGCTACACTTAAATGAGGTTCAATTTATGTCAGCAATCGTTTGTTTTTATTAGAGACTTGCCGTGTAAGGACAATCCTGATTTCATAATTCTTTCTACAGAACCCCTAATGTGACTTAAAAATCAGATTGGGATTTGTATAGTTGATCCAAGGAGAAGTCAAGAGAAGTTCTTTCTACAGAAGCCCTAGTGTGAATTAAATATCAGACTGGAACTGTAATGCTTGATAAAATAAGACGTCAAAACTGGAATGAAATCGATAGGGGTGTATTGCTTTCAACTACTTTGGAGTTAAACTTAAGTTAATTGTTGTCATAGAAGAATGGCATAAAATATCCTGCGTTATTGTCCAGCACCTGTGGAAAATGAAAAGTTGTATCCTAGAAATTCTTATGATTGTGGTTCAGTTTACTAATGTTTATGCTTTTCAAGCTAAGGTGATGATTGAAGGCAGGAAGCTCTATTTTGACAGCTGTCAAACAAAATATGTCATATTGCCTAGATAGTTCTTGCAAGACTACTATGAATGTAATTGCTCTATTATAATAGCTGTGAGACAAAAAGTCATGTTTCCTAGGTAATTCCTACAGTCTATGATGAGTGTACTTTTCATTGTGATGGTACCTCAGATTTCTCCATGGAAGGGTCATCTCTGAATGGTTCTACATGTGGACCTAATATTGAATCAGAACTGCATGCCACAAAGCTCAAACTCCTCGAGGAGATTGAAAGGAGGAAAACAGCAGAGGAGGCTCTTAATATGATGCGATGTCAGTGGCAGAACATCAGTACTGTTCTATCTAAGGCAGGGTTAACACTTCCTTCTCCTTCCGATGTCATTAGTGATATGCAGCTTGATAATGCTTCAATTGAGCAGCTCCATGAGGAAGTAGTTGTCTCAAGATTTGTTGCTGAAGCAATTGGAAAAGGTCAAGCTCGTGCAGAAGCTGAACTAGCTGCAGAATCAATTCTTGAGTCAAAAAACCAGGAGATTTCAAGGTTAAGAGACAGGCTCCGATACTATGAGGCTGTAAATCATGAGATGTCCCAGAGAAATCAGGAAATCATTGGTAGGTGTTGCTTCTCTTGCTCTACTTAATTGCTACTTCTAACTGATAAATATCCCTTACCATCCAGGCACTGACAGGTCTTGTTGTAACAGCTAATATTGTTGTGGCTTGCTTCAGCTTTAATTTCCTATAACTGAGAGAATCTTATATCCCATTCTAAAGAAGTACATCTAGGATGAGTGTGTGCCTTGCATTGACATAAAACACTTGGCTGGCATCTTTCTCAATCAGCCAGGCACCTTATGTTGGACGAAATGTATATCCAGTTTCCCCTAGTTCCTTAGACTATGCTATAACAACCTACATTTATTCTCATACCCACATATGTTTGATTAGATCCATCATTCAATTAAAGGCTTGAATTACATGTCATAGACTCTGCCCTGATTAAAGTTGAATGGAGTGGGTTATTGCCTCTGCCGCTGGTTTATTCAACGTGTAGAGACAGTGACATTGTGATTTGCAGCATTAATGTAGTTGGATACTTTTATCAAACTTTTTCGAACGATCTACCCTGTTGGTTGCCAATTCCTAGTTTAAAGCCCCTTGGTCAGGATTATTTATCAGTTAAGAATCGTAGCTTGGGAAAACTGTAACTTCCATTTATTGATGGCGTAAAGACCTTTGGTCAGGATTATGTTTACTTAGTTCGTTGTAGCTTTGGAAAATGGCCATTGCATTTAATGTAGATTTTATAATAACCCCTACAGTACTTGTTTTAAATCTCTCCCGGTAGCTCCTACATTTTGAATGTGATTGTTGAAATATATGCTTATGTTGCATCACAAGTGATGGCATTTCTTTATCGGAGTGACAATTTTCATTTCAATCATTCTGCAGAGGTTGCTCGGAAGCAGCGACAAAGGAAAAGATCCCAGAAGAAGTGGCTATGGAGTTGTATAGGCCTCTCCGTTGCCATTGGTGTTTCAGTGGTTGCTTATAAGCACCTGCCACAAGCAAGTAAACATCAGCCAATTTCATACTCCAATGAATCAACAGGTGCTGGCACTCACAAAACTGCCTAACAAAATCTCAGCCAACATGCACCCATAGGGTTTTAAGAAGAGTTATATGTAGATTACATCTCGTGGAAAAACATGGCTTCACGCTGCAGTTTTGCTCCTCTAATAAAAGTTGGATGAGCTAGTTAATCTTGTTCAAAGTTTTAACTGTGTTGCTGGTGCTAAATGAAGAGGGTTTGCTTAGTGCCTGTGCAGATCAGATTTCAAGGCTGTTAAGTTTTCTCACTTAATAATTGTGACCTGAGTTTATACTGTACTCAATGTTGATATCTCTATATTGGGTACTGTTCGCAACTCGCTAGATGATCAGATCAGTTCATGTTTGTATACGTTAGGCTGTCAGTAGGAATGTTGTACCTGCTTCAATCTGTGATGTAACGTTTCTATTCAGTTGTTGATTAAAGAGAGAGATCTCTGTAATGTTGGTTTCGCAGTTGGAAAAAGCGCTATGCCATCTCTGTAGATGGAGGAAAAAACTAGATGAGCTTGGTAATAAAGAACGAAGAGCTCTTCCTTGGTCGCAAGTGGAACTGCACGTTTTTTCTGTGCTTTTTTCATGTCAATATAATACTATAAAAGACAAGTATCCTTTGATGATATATCCAAGTAATATATTATCAGTGCTCCCAAGTATACCACGTCTTCCAAGAAAAAGCCTAATGGTGAAACGTCCAGCTATACATAGTGGAGCAACACAAGGCCTGCAGGAATTATGGCATCCATTTCTTATCATGATATATGGGACCCTTCGGAGGTAATTCAAAACCAATCATAACCACTTCCAACTAAAGGGACTGGTTGGAAGTCAAAAATCACCCATCCTGATGAGCAACGTTATGCCAAGATCTGTTTGCTGCTTATCTGCATCCAAATGATCCAATTTTTCATGTTTATTTGGGGAGATTGCTCTCGTTTGACAGCAGGCAAACACTCGGCAAATCTTACTTTGAAACTCTAAAACTGTCTCGAAAATGAATAACGCATGACAGTGATTTGAATGGAATGACGAAATTCTATGGTGTAGAAGCACACAGCATGAAGAGGGAGAAAGGATGATCGCATATTGATGAATAATACTGCCTACATCATGCATGTCTATATTTATCCATACAGAAGTTAGAATATCGAATAACACACCCAGTAAATAGAGTTACACAATGCTTTGGCTACCAGATATGCACGAGTCCCGAGTAGAATATACTACATAAAGGATCAAGTGTTTAGGAGAATAAGTGGTTCACAGGAGTGAAAGTAAATATATCATATTTGACATCTAAGCAATCTTGATTGTAATCTACATGGTATGCAACAATTTAGTGTGTTTTGCAAGATATATTATTCATAATGATGGGAGAATGAAATTTCCTGTAAGAAACTTAACATTTATGTAAAAAGATAGCTACTTACTCTCAACTTGGTGATTACATTTCAACCAAACTCCCTCTTGTTTTGCTGCAAGTAGAAAAATAAAAAAACAAAGCGTGAAGATCAGGGAAATTAAAAATGAGTAATCCAATGGTCACTTAGGGGTCGTTTGGTACACCAAGTAAGTTGGGAATTACTATTGATTTACCAAAAGATTTGAGAAAAAACAAGGAAAAACAATATGGGGTGAGAGAGGCTCGAACTCTCGACCTCAGGATTACTCAGAAGCTATGAGACCTACGCGCTAGCCAACTGCGCCACCACCCCTTGTTGCTTCCTTTCCTTATAGCCTTCATATATGATTACTGAGACCATCGTGAAATTTCCTGCAGAAGTAAACATAACACTATGCAAACGGAAGGTCGAACCTAGGTGTTATCAAGTATTTAAAGTATCAATTCAATAAAGAGAAAATTACTACTGTATGCTCGACAGTTGTCAAGGTCAAAAGATATTTATCTACTCATTTTCCAAACCTGTAAAATCCAAAAATTGATGTTTTTCATGGTACCAAGACTAAACACATACTCATAATGATGGCAAGAAGGAACGGGCACCTGCCAAATTAAGTCTTAAAAGAAAAAGGAAATGGGGTGAGAGAGGCTCGAACTCTCGACCTCAGGATCACTCAGAAGCTATGAGACCTACGCGCTAGCCAACTGCGCCACCACCCCAGATGCTAGTTCGTTAGTCTTTAGTTTATTTGATTTAGCCACGCATCAATTGATTGGAAGGTAAGCTAGTGCATTACTTGCTAATCCAAAAGACATGACGCTACTAGCTAATCCAAAAGACATGACGCTATTTTCGAAATTAAATTGCTTATAGAAGTGAATGCTGAGATCACTTGTAGTTTGCAACTTGAAATTGATGGGGGACCCACGTATATAAAAGAAAGAATATGCGAAAAGGTATGACCCGTTGTCCATGAACCTCTCACCTCTCATTGCGTCAACATTAGGCATGACAAACGAAAAAAGCAATGGACTTGAATGGGAAGATATAGGGTAAACAAGTAGCTTTCGTGGTTAATACCAGGTAAAGTAGAGGAATTGATTTTGTAGGCTACTGTTTTTTCAGTATCAGTTGTGAACTGTCAGAGAAAAAAGTGATTATATAACTAAAGTACTTCAATTTCCATACTCTGGCAGTTTCGCAGAAATTGTTTTAGTGCGCCCTATATCTGATTCAACTACCTACCAGAAATTGGAGGAAGCAATGCAAAAAAAATGTTTAGATGGTTCTATCCTTGCAATTCCCTCAACTGAAATGCATATACAACTACAGTGCTCAACTTACAAATGATGGCTGTGTTACAAAAGCACAACACACTGTCATCTGCCTCAACCTGGTTGGAATCTGTCAACATGTCAATAAAAGATTCCAGGACCAGAAGAGGCCAAAACAAAGCTAATTGGCAGGTGAATGATTATTTCTCATGTTTTCTTAGAAAGAATGCACTGTCAATCCTCTAGATGCTGAGGGTCAATCACAATGCACACATCTGAAAGAGTTACGGAGTTCAGGTTTTACCACAAACCCACAGATGTGAGCAAACTCTGCCATCCTGGAGAGACTTTATCACTTGCTGGCAACTTCTAATAACTCCTGCCAAGTGGTAAGTTTTTCCCTGGGTTTTTTTTTCAGACTCCCTCTCCTTTTCTCTTCATTGTCGATCTTTTCCCAGCCACTAAATGGAACAATTTTGACATTCCTGCTATCTAGCAATTGGAGGAGGCCATCCCTTCCGGGCTTTGATAAGCCAGATCTTGATTTTACCACTCCTCTCCCAACATCTTCTGATATGCTAGCGACCTGCTACGTCTCATGATTAGCAAAGCTAACTGTGATACTCTAGAACGAAAACTCCTTGGTCATGATGACGGGAACAGTAAAGCACCAGGTTGTGATTGATATGAACTTACAGTTTCTTCAGCACAGTAAAGATTTGTAGCTATTATCCCAGTTGGTCCTCTCTTCAACCACCCACATACATACAAGCCTTTCTCAACTTGTGCATCTCCAGAAGCTTCACTTAACACACGTCCCTGAACATTTGGAACAATACCTGGTAAAGCAGCCCCAGATCATTTACTTAGCAAGAGTGATGGACCACACAGCAATCAAAGCTTTCACGCAATTGATGTGAATGATGAAAACAACTTTCCACAGGATAGGATTAAAAATGGAATCAAAACATCTAATGTGTATGGAAGTATTTGCAACTGCTAAAATAGAAAATACAAATGATGAATAGGCAACTTAAAATATAGAGAGATCTATTTAAGTGAGGAGCTTTAAGAGCAGCCAACGTGTTAGTTATTATTTAGCTTTCATCACATACCTTTACGGTGATCAAAAGGCAAGTTATCAACAGGTATCGACTTGTAACCAACACTCTTCAATACCAGCCTATGAACAAATGCAGTACAACACATCAACATTCAGTACAGAATAGGTTTAGATGCAAATAAAAAAGGAATTAAAAAAGGGTTTTACTGCACCACAGCAATATGAAATAAAATCTACAACTCAAGCAGCTTCTTACATGTTATGACTTGGTAGAAGGCAGAAAAGATTTAAATGCAGGATACAAAGAAAATTAAAGCAATGTACCCGCATTCCATTTCTTCAAAAAGACCAGTGCCAACTGCAATTTGTTTCCCAGAGCCAACATCTTCTGGAGGAAGAAAAAGCTCAGAGTTAGAACAGGTTCTCTCTCATGAACAAGATCTCTCTCAACATGCACATTAAAGAAAAACTCTGACATAATGCAGACAGTATGTCAAGTATTTCACATTTTTTGAACACTTTTATGTGTGAAATACACACAAAAAAAAAACATTAAAGGGTTATTTGTTTTCAACAGGTATTGTAGATTAGTGTATGTACCAACTTGCACAGGCCTTGGCCAATCCATCAAGCAGCATACGATTACCTACAAACACATAACCTGCTCACCAAAGCTGAAGGAATAGGCTAATAATGAATGTTGTAACTAGGAAACAGACCTGGAATCTCGTGTAATTACTCTTTATCTTATGCCTCAACCATTCCGTCACCCGTTATGATGGAAAAGACCTTTGGATTAATTAGTGCATACGCATTTCTTATCAGATGTTTGGTTAGTTACATTAAAAACTGAATTTACATTGTATAGCATATGTTTTTATCTGAAATTGGACAGAAATATGTTTCACCAATTTCCTTGGCCTATATCTCACATCTATTGTGATATGTGACAGAGGCATTCTCCAAATGAAAACCTAGAAATAGGCAAGAAATTGGTGAACCTAAGATGTTGTCCCACTAGCGATCATGTGGGTCAGGTGGAAGGAAGAAAATAGGAGAGCTATTGATGGGATAGAGAATAATTATGTACATTTAAGGAATAGACACTCATTTCTAGTTTTTCTTTTAGTCATCCATGAGGTGGATTTTGTACAGATGATCAGGCAACATTTGTCGAGGATCATAGTATGTTGTAAATTCTCCATTTTTTGGTACACAGATTGACATTTGTATATGGAGGATTTTCCATAATTAACAAAATTATTTAAATTTTACGAAAAGGGCATATGGTGCATTACTTTAATGTAAGGTGCAAAAGTATTTCAATCATATTAGATGCTCTTATCCACGTGCTGCTATACACTTATTTCACATTCTAGCTCAAGAGAATAATATAGAAACACTACATCAATAAAAAAAAATGTACACGCAAGCATACACTCTGCCAAATACATGACTTGCACAAACACATACATGCACACCTTACAAAACATAAATCCTCATCAAAAATCCTTTTGAATACGTGTTTTTTATGCGAGCTTCCCCCATCATATCAATAAAATCTTAACAACAGCAAAAGTCCTCACCAGACAATGTAAAAGTAGAAAATTTTATTGAAAAACATATACCCAAAAAACACAAAAAGTGCAAGATATTTTATATGCATGCAGTTCTCTCTTTACATGCTTTAAGAGAATACAGTTTACCTTTAAGAAATGTCCGTTCCACGCGCAAACCAGCAACATGACCACTTCTACAATCTGATTCCAGGAACCTGTCTGGTTTCCTGAAGAAAACAAAGTGCAATTCTTTCTGACCTGGATTGCCTACGGAAGTTGCAGGAGTGGCTGCCTTAGAGAGCAGTTCATGAATTCTCCTTTTAATCCGGTTATTCTTTAGTTCTTCCTTTGCATACAAAACAAAAGAACAGAATACTTAACTTGGGGGATGCGAAGGATATGCATAACAATAGTGCATAAAAAGCAATGTGAAATTCTTGGAGCAAAGTGCATCAATCCCTCTTACTTAACGTGTAGTTAGATTCAAAAAATTGAAAAATTGCTGTTGGTTAGAACACAGTTTTTGCAAAAACTGTTATCAAATTTTTAAAGCAAACTCCATCTCAGAAAGTTAAGCATTTTGATCTTGCACCTTTTTTCTTCTTCCCGGGAATTATAGTCCTTCAACCTTTTGAAGTGTAACAACTGCTCTTTATTCTAAATATAGTAACAATTTTCATAAAGGATACAATATTCGATGAGCAACAAATATCAGCCAACTTACGGGATATGATGAAAAATCACATATCACCACCTTTGCCTACAATCCGGGTCGATGGCTGCTTTTTCAGTTAATTTCTAGGGATGTGCAATGCCTCTGTTTTGAAATATTCAAACATTCAAATGAGAACGTGAGAAAACTAGCTCACCTCCCTTTGTTTCAGTTTGTTTGTCGTAGTTTGACGGGCGCAGAGCTTAAGAAAGGTACTCCCTTTGTTTCAATTTGTCATGTTGGACGAGCACGGAGTTTAAGAAACCAAGAACACTTTTTATCTTGTGATATAAAACTAAAGAAATGTATAAGGTACCAAATTTTATTTAATCTTGTGGCTTTAAATATGTAATACTGGACGTGGGAATTATAGAGCTGTCAAATTGAGAAAGAAACATTCTTTTTAAAATAAATTAAAAGGAGAAAAAGACAAACAAATTAAAATGGAGGGAATAAGAAGACGACAACTCACACCATCTGAGAACCTAAGTTTCTTAACACATCCGATCAGCTTTTCAACCAGATAGGATTCCGCTTTTCTCAACATGATCCAGCATGCCACATTACTCTCATTCTTTTACTTTCCTCATTTATCTCTTACTTTCTTCATTTGGAAACGAGAAGTCAGACAGAAACATTAACGGTTCAAATTCAAACTTACCATTGTACTTAATGAACCATTAGGTCTTTTTCTATTAATCATGTGGTTGTATCTCTGTCTCTTTTCTTTCTTCTTTTTACAAGGTAGTTGAAGCTAAAAGGAGAAAAGAGTTTTTATCTTTTGAAAGATCAAGGGTTTTATCTATAGAAAAGCAGTGGAAGCAATTATGCTACAAAAGAGTAAAGTTTAAGGGCGTCATATTTATACATCAGTTCTTAGTAGCCTTAACCAGTAATATAGATAGCAGGCATACCTCATCTGCAGGGGTTTTACTTAAATCTGCTTGCCGAATTTCAATGGATAGGTCCTTGATACCTGAAGCAACATAATTTCATCAACAAACCAATTACTCGCACAAACAATATCTGGATTTAATTATCTTGCGACAGTAAAGTTAAATGAATAACATGTTGAATGAAAGTAGGAGGGGCTGGAACCAGCAATCTTAGACTGACAAAAAATCCACGAACTCACCTAGAACTTCACGCAGTTCTTTCGCCGTGAAGGCTGCTTGTGCTGCTCCTCTTCTTCCAACCAAACATACTTTTCTGACAATATTCAAGCATAAGCGTCATCATTTAAATAAAAAAATGTCTTTTTTTGGGGTACATATTTAACTACAACATGTGATGAAGCTTGAATTGAAAATGGAAAAATAAAAGGGCAAAAGGCATACCTAATGGAGCTCTCGCGTAAAGCTGCCAAAGCATGGCAGGAGATATCAGTTGTTGCCAATTCAGTAGTTGGTCGTAAAAGGATACGCGCCACATCAAGAGCTACATTTCCCTTAACAAAAGTGGAAAACGCTTAGCAAGCAACTACATTTCACTGTGCCTACTCTTTTACAAAGTTCTAAGGTGATTTCCTAGAGAAGATTTTGTTTTGAAGTAACGCAAACATTCAATGAAAAGATACCTTCTCTCATAAGACAATGATGCATTTACCAATCTCCCCCGTAGACAACTCAGACTATAAACTGATGAGTTGATAGGTGTATTAATGCAGTAAACATCCAATGTGAAGTTACATACTGTAGGTATAGATATCAATCAAACACCAGAAAGTAAACATTTGGTAGGCTTATTATTAACCCAAAAAGAGGTATACGGACTTGTTCCATTGGTTTTGTTCAATCTTAACCAAAAAAAAATGGTTAATCCAAAAATAGAACTCGCTATGCTATTTAAATTTAAGCAAATAGTTTTTTCAAATGACGGTAGTGTCAGAGCTAGCTAGTATACCTCGCCAATTCTATCATGTACCCTGCACCTCTAAATCTTTTTTTTTTCATGATGGTGGAGTCCAGGCAGCTTGGACACAGCTTGACTATTCCATCAGTATCTGATATCTCCAGCAGCATAGGTATAGGATAACTGTGTCTGACGATGCACCGGAAGATAGACAACTAGCATGTTTTGTATTCACTGGGATTTGAACATGAGATTTCATGGCTCTCCCCCCACTTCGTTCGCCACACCTTTGGGTGTACACGATTTTCTATTTAAATTTAAGCAAGTAGTGTCTTCTTGAAGTTCAATACACAGGTCTAGAGACTAGACGTTCAATTTTACCACAATTGAAACTCTGCTTACACGTGAAATAGTATAATGGGCATTATATAGACATACCTGACCAATAATAACAGCAGTATCGGAGCTCTTCAAATCTGGTGCCAGATTTCGGCAGTCTGGGTGGCCATTATACCACCAAACAAATTCTCTGGCAGCGTATACCCCAGCCAGCTCCTATAAGACATGCAGTGCTAGATGGATAAACAGAAACTATGTTTCTTTAAGAAATCAAAGAAGCATAGAGGTAGAAGATTCAAATGACACCATCACTAATTATTTTATTTTTGTGATTGTTATGGAACCATCAGTAATATTTGCTCCCTAAGACACTAGACGCTAAATATAAAGGAAGGAAACTCAGCGAAGCTACCCCATTGAGTAACATACTTCTCCAGGTATTCCTAGAGCTTGATCACTTTCAGCACCATAAGAAAGCACCACCTGTAAAATGATATATTAACTTCGAATCCGGTGGATAATACATACTGCACTAAGCAAGTAAAAAATGTAAGAGAATCAAATGCAACCTCATCATTGTGTAGTCTTACCGCATCATATAATTCACGCAGTTCTGCCAAAGATACAGAGGCTCCAAGAGAGACATTCCCAATGAATGAGCAACGTCCATTTTGAGCAACCCGAGAAAACTGGTTTGTAACAATCTGTTGCAAGTATTTTGGTAAATTAAGAGTTAATAAGAGCAGTTTTTCAGGTAGTTCTAAATGAAAACTATTCCAAAAGATTAATTTACAACACTCCGGATCATGGAGCAACATTTTGTTTGCTGGATTATTACTGTTAATTGCTCTCTTTGTCTCAAATTGAAGCATTCTGTTGATCACTAAAAAATACTTAGCTTTACTCATATAGTGAAACATAAGAATTAAGACGAGTAGTTTGTTATGTAAAAATTAAAAAATATACTACTCAAGAATGGCGAGGTTTATAATATTAGGGCCAAAAGTCTAATACTTTATGTGAATTCAGCTATGGGATTGGATTCTCAATCTTTTGGAGACAAAATTGACATACTTGGATAGGATTATAGAAAACATACTATAGAAAAAAATATATAATTCGAAATATTGGAACTTTCTCCAAATAGTAATATGTCATATAAAATAAAATAAAGGGATAGCACCATTAGTACCTACAGAAATATATAAACTTGTGCATTTAGGGGAAAAAAAAAGATGAAAATTTTCAAGCAGTTATTGCTAAATTTATTACCCATAAAGTTTGCTGCTGATATGGAGTGAGGCAAACAAAGTCTCAACAAGTGAAAATGCCTATCTGGGGGGGGGGGGGGGGGGGGGGGGGGGGGGTG
>JAOTQJ010000001.1:31088839-31102617 GCA_025642045.1 Solanum sejunctum | reverse complement strand
TATTTCAGACATTTTGATAAAAAAAAAGTGTTTAATAGCACTTTGATATCAAACATATTAATAATTTTTTAACTTAAATCCTTTTATCCAAATACATAATTTTTTATTTTTAAAATAAATATAAATACTTAAAAAAATACTTTTTAAATTTTTTTTAAAGGCTACTAATCCAAATAGGGTCTACGTCACATTCTTTCACTGCAATGAACAAGCAAGAAATAAATCTCCGTTCAATCAAAAATAGATAAATACCTACCAATAACTATGAAAATATCAAAAAGAAAATATAGAAATAACACGAAATGAATTTTTCCAGCTGTCAAGTAATTAAAGGGTTACCCGTGAGGAAACCCAACAAATTTGGCGTCAATAACGATATCCTGCGACTCCCATTTCTCTCTCTCCTGTGTGTTTGTTTCAGAAAAATTCAATTCAATTCAAATTCTCTGTTTATCTCACACTTCCTTTTCTCTTTCACCTATACACACTCTTCGTCGTCTACTATCTGCAACAGCACTGTACTATCAGATGCTTTGCCTATGTACCACAGGTCCCCCACCCACTTCATGATTGTGGTCCTGTTCTCTATGAAATTTCTTTGATTTAATCAACTTTTGTATTTTTATGTCTGTTTCCACCAAGAATCAACCTAGCACTGTCGGTGGCGTTGGAGGAAGCGGCGGCGATGATGACCAAGATGACGGCCTCGGTGCCGTTCTTGGTGGTGGTAGGTGTAAGGAGACGGATGATTCAGAAGAGGAAGATGATCACGATAAGGATTTTGGAAATAATAAGGGGAAAAGGGTATCTTGTTTTCGGTTTAGGAAGGTTAGAAGAATGCTTTTGAGGAGGAAACGAAAAGGGCTTTCGGGAAATTCGGCAAGAAGAAGGGAATTAAGTGGAGGAGGAGGAGGGTGTTACTTGTGCTTGAAGAGACCGCTGACTTCTGATTCAGGCGGTGAGTCGCAAACGAGTGATCCTAATAGCCCCAGTTTTACTTATGAGATGTTAAGAGTTTTTATTGAGAAGAATGATTTTTATTCTAGTGAGTGCAACCCCCATTTGGATGTAGAATCTAAGCCATGCTCTAATCAACATGATAAATGAAATGTGATTTTTAAAATGAAATGGAGAATATTTGGATGATAATACGAATTTGATTCCCCTGTTGCATTCTGAGGTGATAAAATCAGAGGCTTCGAAATGCCAATAATTTGTGCAATCGAGTGAGAATTATTATCATGGCCAAGTAGTTCTTGGTTTGTTTTGCGTCAATTAGCAGTCAAAACACTGTATTTGAACTCCAAGGCTCGAGGAGTGAAATAATTCTGCAGTTTTAGCTTGTGTTTACTGTTTCTGGTGTATGGTTCTCATTTTGTGGAGCTGAAAATCATTTCTATCAGATTGAGAGCACACCTATTAGAAATGAGGAATTGCAATCTGATGGAATTCATGTTTCTGGGCAAGATTTTTGATTTTGGGGGAATTTTAGAATGCTGTGTGTTGTAATTGTATCTGAGAAAGATCGAGAAGAAGCTAGAGAAACCGTCCAGTCAATTGCTCTGTGGTGGATGGCAACTCGAATACGAGGTATAGAACTTGATTGAATGAAACTATTCTTTATGCAAATGAATCAGATTTTGTGGTGATCACCTTTTGTAGCAAATCATAATCTTGTAATGTTTTACTTCAATTGTGTTCATCATTCAATTCTTAGAGCCGTAATTTGTAAATTGTACCGGCCACAGTTCACATTGTATATGAAGGTGGAAATATTGCGTATCTATGAATTGTGTGATTGCTTTTGATGGTAAGCTTTGATTTTAGAAATTGTACCAGTTTTATGTTATGTTATATCTTCTTTTGGTCGTGTCTGGTGCTTGAAAAGATGTCAATGACTGAACTTCTTTTGAACTTGATAAAACACAGTGGTGGATCATGGCAAAGCCAAACATTCAAGCAACATGACCTTATGGTGAAACAGATGGACCATAAGAGCCCAGCGTTATCAAAGTTTGTTGTGTTATAGCGGTAACTTAATATGATAAACAGCATATCTGAGGTTCATAAATATTGGCGATTAACATGGACTTTACTATGACATGTAAGATAGAATTTTGATTAACTTGGTGTTGGGTACTTGGAATAAGAAGAGCTAATTTTCTTTCACACTTCATGAGCCCATTATTCTCTAAAAGGAGATTTAGAATTTATAATTTCTCTGTGTAGCTTACCTGCTAAGGATGCTAATGTTGTACAGGAATCTGTCAAAACACTTGTACATTCCTTCTTCTCTGTGTTTTGGGTATTAGAATATAGATTTGAAGTGTGATCATTTACTAAATTGGCCTTTGCTTCCCTACCTTGTTTGAAATACCGTGCTTTGTATGTTCAAAGCAACAACTATGTTTTGCTTGATATATTTAAGAGCTTTAGACAATCCTGTATTCAGTATCTTAAAATTGATGGATAACATAAGTGACAGTAGCTTCAAATTTTGGACAAAGGCATGGGTAGGAGAGGATACTAGGAATAAGAATGCTTAAAAGGTAAGCACAACTTTGCCTGGAAGGACTATCTTTGCCTTGTTATGTATGAGGTACAGCAAATAAACTTGAGGTGTCATACGAGGAAAACACACCGATTTGTTGAAGGCCATGTTGCTTGGGACTCTTTCAAAAATGTCGACATGCGTGTGTCAGATCCTCCAAAAATAGTGTATTATTGAAGGATCCGACACGGGTGAGGCAACATTTTTTTGAAAAGTCAGAGCAACTTAGGCGACAGGGGGATAGTTAGCTGGAAGAAAATTGCAAATAATGTATAACATAGATATTTCAGTCAAATTTCCTTATTTCTGTCTCTGTGGGATCTATACAATCTTCCCTCCAATTTAATCCCTCTAATGTTATAGTTCTGTTAAATGAAATTCCTTCTCATGTTTTTCATTAAATATTCTGGTACTGAAATTGCTGTGTTAGCTTGTCACTGGTTGTTCTGAAATACCTTAAGTCTAGTTTCAACATGTCATTTGACAGTACCTATGGCGAGCCTAACAATGTTCGTCACAGCCTCACAGGGATCTCGGTTAAGTCAACTTTTTTCTTTATACTAGTTCATAATAGAGGATTGTGCATTTCAACTATCCATCTTCTAAAGATGTTTCTCCAGAATCATAGTAAGCTTATGTTTGAAGTATGGCTACTTATGAGCCATGGTGAAATTTGCCTTTACCAATGTTCAGGTCTTTCTTTTTTGTTTCTAAGGTTCTAGCTTTATTAAGAGCAGAAATTCCAAGATCCTTTTGATGAAGCTGTTGTGAACCCTTGTAATGTTATTTTAGGAACAATGTTATTTTCGAGTCTTCAGACAAACTGCAGATCATTCCTTAGGGCCCTTTGTAATGAAGCCATTTTGACAGATGGTTGTCGAGTCATTAAGAGACGACCCAATCCAAGGTGTTTGAAAGTTTGAGAAAAGGCATTCTTAGCAAGATGCAGTGTTGCTGAATCATTACATCTTTTTCAAGAGAAGTATGCTTTCTCTCTCTCTTTTCCCCCGTTTGTTATTCATCAGAAAGAATAAGATGCTCAAGCATATTGATTGTGCACAGCATAAAGGAATTTCGAATAGCACTTTGGTAAGATCCTTAAATGTCACAATCAAGTTGGCTGGGATGCAATTGCAGGATCTCTGTTCAGTTTGTTTCTTTTGGGTTTTCAATCAATTATCTTCTGTAGTTATCACCCGGTGGAATTTTTGTCCCTATGGGGTTGATTTACTTCGTTACATGACTGATCGAAAGCTCACTGAAAATATCGAAGACGACTTCATTGAAAAGGAAAAGGCAGAGAGACAGTCTAAAGCTAACGATACTATGACTACTACATTGCTCAAAAGATGATTTCAATGAAATGAAAAAATGTTCAACTCAGCTAAGAACCTATCTATCTTCATGAGTACCATTAAGGTGAGTGTACATGGGGTATGGTATCGTGGCTATTTATCATATCTCATTAACTTATTTTTAGTGTAGTAACCGAATTTGTGATCCACAGGACAGGATGCACATGCCTGAGATCTGTCTGCAGCTATCCATTTGTTTGTCACATGATATATAACCTTGTTTCTTTAAATTGGCTAGAAGCACAAGAAGAATCCATAAGAACCAGTCTGTTGCTTGCTAAAATTCTTGGAGAATGATTGAAGAGCGAGATAAACTTTTTCTTTTTTTTTTTAAAAAAAAAAATTTAACATATTCTCATTTTGAAAATTTATTCCAAAACAAAAGGGGGACTTTGCGAATACATGTGTTAGGGCGTTTCAATTGGCAACTTTTTTGTAATATCTATTATTTTATATTATTTTTGTTTTATCATACTTATTAAAACTCCTTAATATTTAAAATGGGCGTGTAATTAATTTTAAAATTTATTAGTACTTTTTATTTAGATTCTTGAATAAGTTTAAATATTTTAACAAGACACTTACGATTCAAATTTTAAATTTTTGTTTGTTTATACGGTGGTTAAGTTAATCATATAAAATATGTTATTTCTTTTAATTATACACATCAACCTCATTTCTCAATAGAGAATACATGAGAATTTTGCAACATATTGAGGCGAATGTATATAATTAGAGAGGATATGTCAAATTTTATGTGATTAACTTAATTATCTAATAGACAAGTGAAAATATATACACAGATTATTTTTTAAAAATTGAATTTAAAATATCTTAATTGAAACATGACTTAGTAATTATTGTTAATAAAAATTATTTCTAAAATATTAGAATTGAGTAATTTTTTTTGGTTGCCCATTCAATACTTGATATTTTCATTGGAACTCCATTAATTTAAATTTACATCAAACGCATTCAAAAATAATAAATCTTACTAAATATCTAAACTCAAACTTAAAATCTCATAGAAACAACCCATCCTTTTGCAGCAAAAAATAGGGGTAGTAGAGTATTTATTTATTTTGATACTCAAAATCCTCCTAAAACCTCCCATCCTAAGATTTAATCGGCCCCAATCCACTCCAAGCAGAGAAGGTCGCCATTTTTTGATATTCATATTTCTTCATCCCTTCAAATTAAAGGCAAGTTTTATTCAACACCCATTTTGATTCTTGTTTTTTCCTTTTTATTTTCCCTTCACCAAATTTACTATCTGCAGCCTTTTTCCTCTCTCTTGAATAATTGAACATAATGGTTCTTGGGGTGTTTCAAGAATGTTACTTTTTCACAAATTACATCTACAGATATAGATAAATAGGTTCAGATTTAAAATGGGTATGGAGATAATCATAAGTTTTGATTAATCATGTTGCATAATTTTCTGAGTTTTGAAGAAGTTCAGCCACCATGATTATATCTTGGTCAAGATATTTCAGCCACCAAACAAGTCACCACTTCATCGTTGATCCATCATTTTTAAAGATAAAATTTTTATTCACACCTCTAAAATTTACTATAAATGAAAGTGCAAATTCTCATTTGTAACATACTAAAAATACCAAGACAAAAATATAATAAAATATAAATTTGAGAGTTATTTTATAATTTATTCTTGAGAATAATAAAAAATTTTTTTTTACTCAAATTTATATTTAGCAATATTCAATTATTTTTTTTGGGCTCCAACAAGTTTGAGGTGGTGTGTAGTTTAGAGCCAACAGTTAAAAGTGCTAAATTTGATACCTGTATGGAGATATAGGCTTCCACATATTAAATAAGATTTCTAATTATATTTATTAACGGGCCGTTTGCATTACCGCAAGGGTATTATGGAGGCAATGGAAAACGGGTCAAAAGTCATTCTATCCGTAAAGTAAAAACCCTGCGTCGGATTGTGTACGCAGAAGCCTGTTTTTTTCTCCATTTCCTTTCGTATTCTCTTTCCCAGTGGCCGCCGCTGGTTTAGTCTCCTCTCTCTCTGTATTAATCCCTCATTCCTCTCCCAGCTGTGGAGATAATTGTAGCGGCTGCGTGCGATGGAGCTCAAGTTATCATTCCCTGCGGATTCTCCACCTTTGGCTGTCATTGCGGCGGCGAAGATCGCCGGAGTTCCAATCTCTACTGATCCAACTCTTACTCCTGGTTCTCCTCCTGTTATACATCTCGATAATGGGTAATAATTTCTCCACTATTTTCGACTATTGATTTGCTTTCTTTTTATTGCACGGTTTTGCTTGCGTTTGTAATTTTCTCGTCATTAAAGACTTAAGGCGTCGTGAAAATGTCTTGTTAATTATTGTCTAGGTCAGTTTTGCGTAATTAAAGTATTCTTGTCTGTTTTGATCCAGATAGGTTGAGTTAACCTTGGTGATAGGTTTAAATGGTGGTGTCTGAACATATGATGCGTATAAAGCAGCAGTGTTGCTAGATCAGCTATAGAAAATTGTTTCCTTCCTTTTCTAGAATGGTGATTGCAAAAAAACTTCGGTGAAAATGTTAGAACATTCTTATGGGTGGGTCGTGCTTTGACCTGTCATTGGGTATGGGAAAGGGTTGGAAACGAAAATGTGAGAGTTAATTGTTGTGATAACGGTCTCTTGGTGGCTTGCTTTTTTTTTTTTTGAACCTATTGCCCTGAGCTAATTAACACATTAAACACCATTTTAAGGGTGAAATCTATCGGACAGATTGAAACCTCATTAGGGTCGGCTCAGTTTGCTAGTGCGTGTGACATCCTCTACTAATACATATCAGATTGAAGACTGCAAAAGAAATTCATTACGGTTAATTGTTTGAAGTAGGGAAAACAAGCTCTACAGGTGGCATTCTAGGTTTATTGTCTCCTTCCCATCCCCAACTCTCACCCCTTGACCATCCTGCCCCCACCACCCCTGAACACGCCGACCCCAACTCATAGTGTTTTGCTAAATTGTACATATAAATATTCTTCGGACATTTTTTGTTTTGCTTGCTTATTAACACTTGAAAATAAGTAAGAAAGCAATTTATTTTCTTGAGAAAACATTTTCCTTCATACCAAACACACCATCTGTGTGCACTCTTTTATCAAAAACACATGTCGCTATTCAGCTATGCTATAGATGTTTGTAGTAATATCAAATGTAAATGTTGAACTGTTTTTAAGTGGATCTAACTTCCCTACAGTATTTTAATTCAACCTAATTTTCAGACTGAAGCTGCAGGGAACTTGTGTGCTTCTGAGGTACATTAGTCGTGTTGCTAACATACCCGATCTGTACCAGCGAGATGCCTTTGGGTCTAGCCAGGTGGTCTTTTAAATTCTGCCTCTCAAAGCATTAATTAAATCTATTCTGTTTTCAAATGTTCTAATGAGAACCTTGAAAATATTCAAATGAGCCTCTTTGCCATTTGTAAAACTAATGTTTGATTTTTACTTTTTCTATCCTTTTCTTTTTCTTCATTATTATTGCAGATAGACGAATGGCTAGACTATGCTCCTATATTTGCTTCTGGCTCTCAATTTGAAGAAGCATGTGGCTATGTGGATGGATATCTTCTGCAGCACACATTTCTTGTTGGACATAGCCTCTCAATTGCAGATATTGCAGTTTGGTCTGGCCTTGCAGGTAGCTGATTCAAATATTGAAAAAGCATTTTTTTAAGAAGTACTATCATTTTATTTGTGAGATTGCTATTAGGAATTGCAATTAGATTTGCTTCCTGAGTTGGGCTGGATTTTCCAAGGTTGGCATAGTACTTTATGAATTAAGCGCAGACTGCTATCAAACTCTATGGATGTTTGAATTGAGAACTGGTTTGTGTTTATTCCTTAAAAGTAAAAGGAACTGTGTACAGCTTAAAATTGATGAATGTACATGGCTTGATTTTGCATTTTGGCGTTTTTCTAGCCAAATAAAATCTGAGTGGTGAACTTTTTGAAAAGGCTCTAAGCTGATCAACACTTACCTTTAGTGCTTTGAAATGTACTTTTGCTTTGTCCTTGGTAAGAAAAGTTCTGATTGTTTTTTGCTCCATTTTTGGGCCACCACAAGACAAGATCGTAAGTTTAGACCCTATGAATACCATATGAATTTCTTTTAAGTGGTCTCATCAATGAGGATTGATTGAAAAGGATGCATTTTCTCTTTGATTTGTTTGGCTGCATTTTTGCCAACACCTAGATTTATCTTTTGCCTGCAAATAGACCTTTAGGTGCACCAAATCTGATGCGAATATATACTTATTTATAATTAAATGAGTGCCTAACTATATTTTACTTACTGTTGCTTAAATCTTCCTTGTGCATAGGTACTGGGAAGAGATGGGAAAGCCTACGATCATCTAAGAAGTACCAAAATCTGGCCAGGTGGTACAACTCAATATTAGCTGAATATGATGTTCTAAATGAAGTCACAGCAACATATGTTGGAAAGAAAGGCTCGGGAAAGCCAACTACATCCAAAGTAAAAGAGCAACAAGGCTCAAATGCTAACCTGGCCAAAGATGTCACTGACAAGGAAAAAGAAGGTAGGGGACCAACAGCTGAGGTAGATCTTCCTGAGGCAGAAGTTGGAAAAGTGCGGTTGAGGTTTGCACCAGAACCCAGTGGCTATCTCCATATTGGTCACTCAAAAGCAGCATTACTGAACCAATATTTTGCTGAAAGATATAAAGGGGAAGTTATTGTTCGTTTTGATGACACAAATCCTGATAAGGAAAGCAATGAATTTGTGGATAATCTACTGAAAGATATTGAAACTCTAGGAATTAAGTATAGGACTGTGACTTATACATCTGATTACTTTCCACAATTAATGGAGATGGCAGAGAAATTGATTCGTGAGGGTAAAGCCTATGTAGATGATACCCCAAGGGAGCAAATGCAAAAAGAAAGAATGGATGGAATAGAATCAAGGTGCAGGAACAATAGTGTAGAGGAGAATTTGAAACTTTGGAAGGAGATGATTGCTGGTTCAGAGAGGGGAACAATGTGTTGTGTTAGAGGGAAATTGGACATGCAGGATCCTAACAAGTCAGTTAGGGACCCAGTATATTACCGTTGCAATCAGACTCCTCATCACAGGATTGGTGCTAAATATAAAGTATATCCTACTTATGATTTTGCATGCCCATTTGTAGATGCTTTTGAGGGTATTACACATGCTCTTCGATCTAGTGAATATCATGATAGGAATGATCAGTATTATTGGATTCAAAATGACATGGGTTTCAGAAAAGTTCATATTTATGAATTTAGTCGGCTTAATTTGGTATATACACTTCTTAGCAAGCGCAAGTTGCTGTGGTTTGTGCAAAATGGACTGGTCGAAGGGTGGGATGATCCTCGTTTTCCAACTGTACAAGGGATAGTGCGCAGAGGGCTGAAGATTGAGGCGCTGATACAGTTCATTCTTGAACAAGTAAGATACTAAGGGTGTTGCTTTAGTGTTAAGATGAATACAATTAACATTAGCAACACAAACATGTTTTTAAAATCATTCTGATAATAATTGTGCATCTGGAAACGCATCCTCTTTGAACAACCGCTAATTTCATAATCTAATTAAGCAGAACTCCCTCTGTATTTTCTGTCATAAGCCTGAAATAAGAGATGGTGTGTTGTTTTCGTTTTTCACCCCTATCCCCACCTCCCTCCTTTTTTGGTTTTGGGGGGAGGGGGGCAGTAGGAAGCATTCTTTATATGTTTGATATTGTATTTTGAAGCCTAAAGAATGTTCATTCTAAAATCTTTAGGGAGCATCAAAAAATCTCAATCTAATGGAGTGGGACAAGCTATGGGCCACTAATAAGAAGATCATTGATCCTGTATGTCCTAGGCATACTGCTGTTATTGAAGAAAGACGAGTTCTATTGACTTTGAGTAATGGACCAAATGATCCTTTTGTGCGTATTATACCCAAGCATAAAAAATATGCAGGTGCTGGGGAAAAAGCAACAACTTACACCAAGAGAATCTGGATAGACTATGATGACGCTGTGTCAATCTCTGTCAACGAGGAAGTAACATTGATGGACTGGGGCAATGCGATAGTTAAAGAGATACAGAAGGACCAAGAGGGTAATGTTACTCATCTGTCTGGGATCCTGCATCTTGAAGGGTCAGTTAAAACAACAAAGTTAAAGCTCACTTGGCTTCCAGAGAGTGATGAACTCGTCAAGCTCTCTTTGGTTGATTTCGACTATTTAATTACCAAAAAGAAGGTATTGCTCTTTTCACTTCAATATATTTTATACTCAGGCAGGGTTTCAAAGTTATCCTATCCTTTTATTAAATTTATCTTTAGTCTTTCTATTAGATTTTGAGTTTTACTGTAATCAAATTCTGAGA
Source organism: Solanum sejunctum (assembly GCA_025642045.1). Classification (NCBI taxonomy): domain Eukaryota; kingdom Viridiplantae; phylum Streptophyta; class Magnoliopsida; order Solanales; family Solanaceae; genus Solanum; species Solanum sejunctum. The sequence goes on along the minus strand of JAOTQJ010000001.1, from coordinate 31,092,320 downwards.
ACCTATGGCTGTTTTATGGTTATGCAAAGTTAGGAAACTGCAAAATAATATTGTTCCCATGTAATAATAATAAGAGGCTAGTGCTTTATCTTATTATAGGATGGGTAAGAAGGGGCTATTATTTCTTGAGTAATACTATTAAAAAGCAACAACGTCATACCATGGGGAGGGCAGGTTCTACACAGGCCTTACTCGGGGGCCTTTGTGGGGTAGAGAGGTTGTTTTGGATAGACCCTTGGCTCAAACGTCTGAAATAATAAGAGTGATACAAATAAATCAGAGTGTGCCTTTCTATATTTGTATAGAGTTCTGAGATGTTTTGGAGATGAGGATGCTTTTAGAATTCTTCGCAAATGACGTCAAACTTTGGAATGATGAGTATCCTATGAGTGTATAGATCTGTGTAGACAATATTTCAGTGTTCACACTATTACTGCAAAGGATGAAGATCTAGCCTATCCTTTTAGTAAACTCACTCTGGTCTTTCTTTCCTAAACATGGGCAGTTGGATTTGCTTTTCTTTGTTAAATTCTTAGAACTTTTGAGTGTCTTACAATATATAATATTGGTTAACTCTCTCAAGCTAGGGAAAAGACATAAGCTGCAGTTGAATATTGTCCAGAAAAGGCATTTACTCATTCGCACATTATGGGCAACCTATGACCCTGCTATTCTTATTTTCAGTGGAATTGATCACTCTGTGAAAATATAAAACCAGTTGCATGTCGGAAGGTGTATTACACTCGCCACATCAGATATATTGCCACACTATTTGAACAATGTGACTATTTTTTTTATATATTGATGTTTTCTGCCATGTAAGCTTTTAGGGTGGTATTACTTCCTTCAAAATAAGAATAGGGAGGTAATAGGTCATTCGTAAAGTATGAGTGTGTAAATGACTTTTCTGGAGAATCTTTACGGTGCGACTTATGACTTTTCCCTTTAGGAAATTTTTAAATGATATGATTCCTTATATAATGGTAAGAACCTTTGATGTAATATTAAGAATGATCCAGGCATATATGCATTTTATGTGGTTTAGGTGGAGCTTGTAGCGAATATTGGTGATGAATAATTTGGGTTGTCTACATGAGAAATATTAGAACTTATGAATGCTGAGTTACTATTGCTTGCGAGGCATGTCAAACATTTAAACAATGGTAGAGATTGGGTTGTCTATATCAAAATATTAGAACTTAATGAACGCCGAGTATGTTATACTATTGATGTATGTCAAGCATTTAAGAGTGGTGAAATGATTTCTTTTTTTCATTTTTGCATTCATTGTCAAGAGTGCCCTTCTCAATTTGAGCAGTGGTGAAACAATATTCTTGCCAACATTGATAGAGTGCCCCTTTTTTTTTGAGAAAAACATTGATAGAGTGCCCTTCTCCATACTAAGATTGATTTAATGATATGAACTTTATTAGTAGATTATTTTTTGTACAAATTTTGGGGAAGTAGATGATAGGAGGGATGTCGGGAAAACAAAAGTTAATAAAAGAAGAGAGTACTATGACTTCTGTTTATAATCCACTACAGCGTAATGGAACGACTAGTATCCATTGAGCCTTACTCATTGACAATGTACATTTGAAAGTAATGGAATGCCTTCCATAATGTTCTGATTTGGAGTGATATTTGTTGTCCACCTGAAATTGGTAAAATGGAATGCCTTTCATAATGTTCTGATTTGGAGTGATTTGTTGTCCACCTGAACTTTGGTAGTTCACGGAATACCTGTGAAGGTGTTCGCTGCAACAAAGCTTTTGCTAATAGTAGGTTGATCTTGGAGGAAAGGATCAAAATAGTCCATCTTTGGACTTGGACTCAAAATCATCTATATTCTTTTACTTGGAGAACTAATAATACACAATGTTTACTACAGTGGTGCAATTTTGGTCATCCTCCAATTTATTTGTTAAATTTTAATCGAATGTTTTTTTACTTTAAATGCAAATTTACCATTTTCCAATAACCTAAAAAATCTAATAAAGTTATTAATAACCAATAAATTTTATAATTTTTTTTATACCAATGTATCTATATTTTGAAGATATAAGTTTTTTACCGTTTATTAAATTTGATCTTGTATTTGATTTGAAGATATAAAAATAAAAAATTTCACCATTTATTGAATTTGATTTTGGTGAAATGGTGAAATTTTTAATTTTTATATGTTGAATTTATTTTATTTCAATAAATGGTGAAATTTTTAATTTTTATTTCTTCAAATCAAATATAAGATCAAATTTAATAAACGATGAAAATTTTATATCTTCAAAATATAGATATATTGGTGTGAAAAAAATTTATAAAATTTATAAAATTTATTGGCTATTAATAACTTTATCATGTTTTTTTAGGTTGTTGGAAAATAGTATTTTGCATTTAAAATAAAAAAAAATATTCTATTAAAATTTAACAAAAAAATTGGAGGATAATCAAAATTGCACCACCGTAGTAAACATTGTGTACTATTAGTGCTCCAAGCAAAAGAATATGGATGATTTTGAGTCCCAGTCCAAAGATAATGGATTATTTTAGCCTTTCTCATCAATCTTGTGTACTATTAGTGCTCCAAGTAAAAGAATATGGATGATTTTGAGTCCGAGTCCAAAGATAATGGATTATTTTGGTCCTTTCCTCGTTAATCATGTACTGAATTGCTAATTTTTGGTCTTGCAGCTCGAGGAAGATGAGAATTTTATTGATGTTGTTAATCCTTGCACGAGGAAGGAGACTCCAGCACTAGGTGATTCTAACATGAGAAACTTGAAGCGTGGAGACGTGTTGCAGCTGGAGAGGAAGGGCTACTTCAGATGTGATGTTCCCTTCTTAAGACCACAAAAACCCATTGTTCTTTTTGCCATCCCAGATGGTAAACCTCAACCAGTGTTGCGGTTTGCAGTCCCAGGTGGCAAAGCAAAATGAAGAGACCAGTTGATTAATCACATCCCAGTGCTGGATTAATCATGAAAGGAGACTGAAATCCTTCTAATGCATGTTCTGATTGGAACACCAATCTTTAATTTTATTGTTGTAGGGGTCTTATTTAGCTTGTACTAGTTGACAATTTTGTTGCGTCATATCTAAAACATGTACGATATATACCTTGTTTGATCAATTCTAGCTTGCCATTTAGATAAAACAGCTCTGGTTATAAGTTTTTACTAACTTTTACCTGATGGGAGTTTGTTGCCTTTAATTATGTCGCGCCTTCACCAAAATCATTTGCCTTTCTCTACTTGCAGAAGAATCGCATTGTATGATCTAATTGTCTCCTGTTTGAAACCAAATTTGCATGGAAATGTGACACGGGCTGAGAGTCTGGCGCGCGGAATTGCGCCTTTGTGGCGTCTGGAGGCATCCCATACTACCCTAGACCAGCCTAACCATATAGCGTACCAACTAGTTTCGCCTTGCCATGGGCCCATCAGGGAAGCGACAATAGCTTTCGTCTATTGTGCCCCTAGTT
>JAOTQJ010000001.1:31063648-31083495 GCA_025642045.1 Solanum sejunctum | reverse complement strand
ATAAAAATCGTTAAAATAGAAATAAGACTCGATAATTAATTTGACACCGTGGAGGGTAAAAATTGGGTGTCAACACTTCCCCTTTTCAATCGATCTCTCATCCTATTCACTCAACAAAGCCCGCCATTAATGCTCCGACGGCTAAGAAATTCTGAAAATTTTACCCTACTTATGAGATAAAGAAACTCTTTGTTAACAAATAAAACTCAAAACTTACAAAGCTTCGGTTAAGAATTACACTTGATACTTTTTTTATTCTTCTTGCTGAGAGATTTAAGGGTAAAAGAATTGTATTTTTTATGTAACTTGTTTCTGGGTTGTTCTTGCTAATGTGAAGAAGATGACAATCGTAGAGTGCGAAGAAGATGAGATATGGGCAGGGGAGGGTATATAAGGGTATTTTAATTTATTTTTTTACTTTAAAACTAATTATAACGCACCTACTTTTATTTATTCTTTTTAAAATTTTGTCACGCTAGTTTTAAGGTGTAATAGTTTCACTTTTGAGAAGTATAGGTATGTAATAGGTTACTTAGATAATTAAAATGTGTAAATGACTTTTGGGATAACTTCGAAGGATAATTTATGCCTTTTCCCTTTATAAAACGCAATTGTTTTAGGAGAATCGATTCTTATGTTATATTTATTTCCTTATAGTGGACTTTTACCTAAAATATTAAATAATAAACATTTTGATAACAATATCAGTTTGCTTCACTTTCGTTTGCAACTCGTCAGGGAAATTTCTCACCTACTCAAGTGAAAACAATTAGCAAACTACCTATTAATTAAAGGTACATATAGCGTATTTCTTAATTATGTTATTTCTTCCGTCTTACTTTTAGTTGCCAATCTATTATCCAACTTGATTTTGATGGTCCTTTCTTGTCCATTTTTAGTGTCATATATGCTTGACTTTGATTGACTATTAATGTTATTTAAGAATTAACGACGTATGTACAATGAAACAAATTAATACCACACAGTTAATTGACTAAGCTATTGTACCAAATCACTAAATACGTTAAGAAAAATCTGATTTGTTTAAATATCAATGTCTTTGGTGTTTAGCCAAAATTGATGTATGCATCATGAACAATTGGTTCGTCAAATAATTAGGACTATTTTGCCAAGGGTGTGCCGCTTTGTCCTAACATGGAACAACTACAAAGTAATTCATTTTATTTTACTTTATCCATTTATGTTGACTCGACACTTCTCTTAAAAATAAATATCTATAGAAGTTTATTATTTTGAAAATTAATCTAAATTTGATTACTTATGCTCTATGTAGTTTTTTCTTTCTTTTTTGTACCCTATGTAGTTAAAACGGACAATTAAAAAGAAATTTCATCTTCTCTTAATATAAGAGGCTAGTAATAATATAAAGATTGATGACAATAAGATACTGTCTCCATTTCAAAATAATGATGTTCTTCCAATTTATTCTTATTTAAATAAAGTGAATTTCACATTATCAAAAAATCACAGTATCTATTAAGAATAAGGTTGTAAAAATATGTCTTACTTTCCTCAAATAAATGATTTTCTCAATTTCTTTTCAAATGGATGGAGTAATTTATAGTTTAGATGCTGTACGTTTGTAGCATTTGTACTTTTCCTACACTAGATATGTATACTCGACCAACAAACAAGACGGTTGTTTAAAACAAAAATAATGTCAATATTATGGAGGTAATAGGATATTTACTTTTAAGATACGTATGTGGCGTAGGGTAAAATGTAAATAAAGGCGTTTGCTTTACGTCATTTTCTTGGTATAGCCTTCATCATACACAAATATATTAATTTATGTGGATGTCCACTACATAAATTTTACTCCCAATTACCTCTTGTCATTGCGTTTCACTTTTTCAGTGATCTCACATCCTTAATGTCATGTTTTCCATTTTTTCATAATTTCATATGTTATTGTCATATTTATGACTATTTTTTATATGCTTCTATGTACCGGCATAAAAAGAGACATAAGAACTCAAAAGGTGGACACCTCAACATACTTGGAAGAATAAGCAAGTTTCCTCATTTATCTCTCTTCATTTCTTGTCTACTTATTTGTTTCATATTGTTAGTTTTTTTTGTTTTTTATTTTTCGTCCAGTGTTAGGTGTCCACATTGAAATTTGATTATATCCAAATTCGGGCCACGTAGGGCTCCATTTGGGGAAAAACACTTCCTACCAAGGATTTTTTCATTTTGAAGGCATGAATTCGAAATCTCTAATTAATAATTCATTTGTTGCACCACATCCTTTGATGGTCTTCATATTGTTAGTTTTAGCCTTACTTAATAACAGTCAAGAAATTTTCTTTCTATTTTTCTTAGTCAAGGCTAAAGGATGTAACACATATAGATAGTTTTAGTATGTGCGATATATATGGACATCTGAATTATGTCGGTTCAGAACATTATGAGAGATTTTAAAAGGATTTAACCTATCCACTAATAATGCAAGATCTTTTTACTCTACCCGTATAATTCGACTTTCTACAAATTGCTTATCTTATTTTTCAGATTATATTAATTTACTCATTATGAAATCTTATATAGTTATCCTTCAAGTCACCGAACAATATTGAAGGTCTTTAACAGTTTAGATAATGAGTTATAGAAGTTTAGAAACATAAGAAATACAGAATGAAATCGATCACGTTTATTGTTTACCAACGGAGAAACAATAGGCTGTTACAACATTATTGGAGATACATTTAAAAAGGACACAAAAAATTAGATCCAACTTGGAATGTTTTAGTCAAGACACTATCAGGAACATTTATTTCTTAGGTGCAAGCCTTGACTTAATTTTCTCGACTTCCTTCGTACCAACTTGGAATGTTTTAGTCAAGACATGATCAGGAACAGTTGGTGATGAAGCGAACAACGTTATAGCAATCGATTGAGTCCCTGGCAACTGGCTGTTGAAGGCCGAGACGACGGCTGCCGGAACATCCCCATTGTTCTGCTGGAAATGCACAAGTCCTCTTGGGAAAGCAAACACTTCACCTTTTACAATATGTTTTGAAACCAAAACATTAGATGTTGTAATGAAACCAACGTCTAATTCACCCTCTAACACAAAGATCATTTCAGTAGCGCGAGGATGAGTGTGAGGTGGGTTAATTCCACCAGGGGCATAATCGATACGAGCCATCGACACACCAAGTGTGTTAAGGCCAGGGACTCTCATGACATTTGCACCTGTCACCACGGAACCAAATGTATTGTTGGTTGCTCCTGCCTTTGCTATGACCATTGATGAGAAGTCTATTTCTGAAAAGTTCTTCTTGCATAGATAACCATTTACGGTGAAACCTGTTTTCATGTACATAAAACAGAAAATTGCATAATCAGCACGTGTTACTGTAATCGTGCAGATTAAAAAAAAGTATTGAAAATACTTTTAAATTTGGCATGAATTATTATTTTTTTCCTAAATTATTGATAGCTTTAAAAACATTCTACTTGATTAACTGAACTTGGTCTTGTAACATGGATAAAATACACCTCTAAATAAATTCTTCAGTTTAGAAGTGTTTTCAATATCTTTCTCCGCCTTTTATTAAGAGTCCCACTCTTTTACAAGAGTTTGGGACACTTGTTATGCCATGTGGCAGATTAAAGGTGTACTTAAATTGAGTTAGTCAAATAGAAAAGTATTTTTTAAAGCTATCAAATATCAATAGTTTAAAAATAAAACTAATAAAATTCACGCTAAGTTCGTATTTTGAATACTTCTTTTGGAAGGCAATAATAAGATCATTATATATGTTATTATTAATTATGTGTGACTTTTTTTTAAAAAAAAAAAAAAAGAGTAGTCCAACTAGACATCAAAACCCATGAAAAAGGCTACCTCTTTTTTCCAAATTGAGACAAAGATGAATAATGCTAGTAGGTAGGTACTCACTGTTGGTCCCCAAAAAAGAGATCCATCATATTTTTCACTTCAGAAAATCAAGATGTTATTTATTTTTATCAATTGGATTGTTGTTATTACTACACAGTGATTTGTTACTCATTTAAGGAAGAGATTGAATATCAAACTCCTAATCCGGCATTAAAAAATAAATAGGAGGGTATATTTGGTACTATAGTCGCCAGTTGACAATTATTAATAGCATCAATCCTAGACTTTACAGCCAATTAACAGGGAGATACAGTTTTGCACGGCTCTTTTCAAAATAATTTTATTTTTTATTAACGAAACTTCAAGTTAGGGATTATACCGGATATATTGCTGCTATAATTTTTTTTTTCTACAACATATTTTTCATTTTTTTCACACATTAATATGAAAAATATCATTTTCTTTTATTTAATTGATAAATGATAATAGGAGATCATTTCGTCCCTAATAAATTGTACTTTTGATTCAAGTCTCCTATATTTTATTTCAATAAACTTATGGTGATTTAATATGGTCAGTTTTCTACTTTCTGCCAGCTATTATACAGTTGGGCCTAATAATAAATAATATATAACAAGAAGAAGATGCAATTTGGACAAGTAGAAAAGTCAAATGAGAAATTATTTAAGGCAAAAAAGACCACAGAACAAGAATGACATAGACCCCAAACTCCAACTTTAATAACAACAGATCAAGAACCTACCTTTCTCTTCCTCAAAGGAATTATTTGTGAAAATAGAACTTACTTGAATTAAGATCAGCAACACAAACATCTTGAAGCATGTCTGGATCTCCAGCAGAAGCTCTGTCTAAGCTAATGGCTAACATAGCCATAACCATAATTACAGCCAATTTTGTGAAGGCAGCCATGGTGAAATTAAGAAGAAAAGAATTTACAAAAGTTAACAGTAATATTTTGTTTTGATTTACCAAAAGAGAGGCACAGAAATAGAGGAGTGCTGCTGTGAGACTATTTAGAAACAAAATTGGATGGCTTTACTTATAACGGGAAATGTTTAGCAGGCTTTGAAGTCACGTGAGGAAACCGTGCGGGTGTAAATGCAAGAACCATGCTGTTTTTTTCTCTTCGACCCAAAGCGAACAAGGGCCCACATATGGGGCCCAGTAAAGTCCGTCCTAAATCAGGCCTCAGTTTTTGGCTAATGTGTAAAGTATAGATACTACTTTCCAATTATTTTATCCAAATTTTAGAACGATTCATAAGTTGGATAATTTTAATGTGACAAAAATTGATTCATTAGTGACTTTGACAGAATAATTGATAAATGATACCAATTATATTTTAATGATTTTTACAATAATAATGGTAATTGACTAATTAATTCATAACTTAACTCTCTGTGAAATTGGAATTCAACGAGGTCGTTTAACCTCCATTCAACTCTTCGTGGCATCACAAATGTCATGGATGACACATCTATTTGAGATATAAAAATCAAAAATTGTACAAAATAAATCTAATGTGAAATTATTTATTTTTAATGGATTGATGGCCGAAATTATTTACCGTCTTAGCCCACTTTTCCCTATATTTTGCTCATAACGTCATGTTAACGTCAGCACGACGCCAGCATGAATTACTATGAAATAATCCTGTGATACTCCGGCGGTATATATATATATATATATAGCATAACGATATCATATATAATAAGCTCAATCTTTTGTGATACTCCGGCAGTAATCATATAAAATTATATTTTTTTGATTTAAGAAATAAAGAAGAAACAATTAAAAAAAATTATTGAAATATATTCATTGTGATATTCCGTTGGTATATTGATACCATATATCGATTTCATATATGATCAGCTTAATCCTCTGTGATATTCTATCGATATATGTATACCCTATTGATATATGATACAAGGTGGGCGGTTAGATACTAACGTCAAACTGACATCAGCGCACAAATTTTAATAGTAGGGGGTATAAATATAAGAGAGCATATGGATGTAGATAATTTATTCCGAAGGGGTATAAGCTTAGTTTTCCTATAAAAATCAATTTAACTAAGAACACTCAGTTATGTCTTTTTTGCTAATACAAGTACCGATCGACTACGTTAATAATACACTTTCAAATTAATCCATATATTCAACTTAATTATTGCTTCACTTTCTCTTTCAACTTGTTAGAGAGAATTGTTCACCCACTCGAAATGAAAACGGATATTCATTATATATTCTACTTCAGCTAAATTAAGATAAATGTTATTCCTTCTGTCTTTTACCTTAATACCTTTAGTCGATCACCTAACTTGATTTTGATGGTCATTTTGTCCATTGTTAGCGTGATGCCAATAGCAATGTCATGCACATGCAATAAAACAAATTAAGACCACACAATTAAATGCTTTAGGATAGGAACAATATGTTGGAAATCTTGTTGGTTTTGATAACACAATATACTCCGTATTAATATAATGGTTTACTATGTATAGGAATAATACAAGATATGGTTTATAAATAATACATATATATTAGTTTACACATAGATTGCAAACATTTTCTCTAATACCTTTTCTACCAAACAACCCCTGTGAATAACCTGACGTAGTATAATTTTCAGCCTTTGGTGTTAATCAAAATTGAGTTATGCATCATTGACGATTGGTAGGTCAAATATTAGGACTATTTGCCCAAATTAAGGTGTGTCATTTTGTCCAAACTTAGGACAACGACAAAGGAGAAAAGCTTAGACGACTATTCGGATTGATAATAACAACAATTTAAAGTTAAAGAAACTTCATATTTTTGTAGCACTTACTTTTCCTACACTGAATAATCAATGAAGAAATAAGAAATACTTTGATAGGATTATGAACGAGATTATACGGGATAAGGTTGAAGTGGTCTCTACGTAATTGAGGGAAGCAAAGCTGAAATGGTTTGGCATATGAAGATCAAGGAGTTGTGTAGATGCATCAGTGAGAAAGTATACAAGGTTGACTACAACAGGATTTAGGAGAAGTAGAGGTAGGCGCGAAAAAAATTACGGAGGTGATTTAACAAGACATGAGACATCTTCGGCTTACTAAGAAGACGACCCTAGTTAGGAAGATTGATGGTCAATGATTAAGGTAAAGGAGTAATAGGTAGGCAGGCAGGCATTGTAATATTACCTATTATTTCATTTCTTATCTTTATCGTTTTACTTTGTCGTCAGTTTTTTCTAATTATGCTTTGATTATATTTGTTTTGATTCATAGTCTATCAAAAACAACCTCTTTACGCAAAGGCAAGGGTGCGGTCTAACATATGTCGGCTAATGCTATAATAGGAACGGAATTCATACTTCTAACTGTTCTCCCTGAAATGTATGTGAATTTATCCGGAGTATATTGTTGTTATAAATAAAGAAATAATTTGAAAACTAAAAATAGTGTCATTGTTGATGAGGTATGATATCAATGTTTCAGATTGGAAGACTTTTACCTTACGTTTCGTGACCTAGTCTAAAACGTAAATAAAGTCGTCTGTTTTTATGTCGTTTTCGTGTTAACCTTAAGTATGTAGAGTCTGGAAAGTATATGAAGAAAAAATGACAGGGTTTACTATTCAATATTATGGTAAAGCTGTGTTGAAGACGACAGTTAGTGTTAGGACTTCCTCAATTTGAGTTTCAGGAAAGTAAGTGAAGGATAAGGGATTAGTGAGCAAACAGTGCAGCATTAATCCTACGTTGTTGCTAAAGTAGCTTCGATGTAGCAGTTTGAGAATAACCCTTTGTTGTAATGTCAGTGAACATGCACTCAACATTCAATCCGCACATAAATTGTAATAAGACACATTATTGTTACATGATGATGAGAAAGCTGAGTAGAATTCTCTCTTATTGACATTACAAAAATGAAAGCTAACATCACCCACTTGCTAACAGAACAACATCAATGAAACCTTTACTTAATTCCTGGGTGCAAATTTTGACTTAATCTGCTGAACTTGCACAGTACCAATCTGGAATGTTTGAGCCAAGACATCATCAGGAATACCTGGTGATGCTGCAAACAACGCTGTCGCAATAGATTGGGTACCAGCCAACTGGCTATTGAAGCCAGCAATGACAGCTGCTGGAAGTCTGCCATTGTTCTTTTGGAAATGAACAAGTCCTCTAGGGAACACAAAGACTTCTCCTTGTACGATGCGTTTGGCGATCAATACATTGGCTGTAGTAATGAAACCAACATCCAACTGGCCTTGTAAAACGTAGATAATCTCGGTGGCTCGTGGGTGGAGGTGGGGTGGGTTGATGCCACCAGGAGCATAGTCAATTCGAGCTAGGGATACACCTAGGGTGTTAAGGCCAGGAATATTCAGAACGTTAGCTCCTGTGACAAGTGAACCAAATGTGTTGTTTGTGGCACCTGGCTTTGAAATGGCCATTGACGAGAAATCAGCTGCAGAGAACACGTTCTTGCATGGAAATCCGTTCACCTTCAAGGCTGTTACACAATCAGATCACTCGTAAGTTAATAAATTACGTACAAATAAATGATATCGAACTGTCCACGTCTTAACTTACTTGAGGTGAGATCAGCAACACAAATATCCTGGAGCATATCTGGATCTCCAGCACTAGCTTTGTACGAGTTGATTGTTAAAAATGTCATAATTACTACAATTAAAGTAAACATATTTTTAAAAGCAGCCATTTGGAATGGGATGAAGCAAGTAAACAGGGGAAACAGGACACAAACAGAGAAGATACAGTTTTGCTTTATAATGAATTAATTTGTATGGATAATGAGAAGAGAAATTAGGCAGTTTATTTATAGGATGAGAATTCAAAGCCGGCTAAATCAAAGTGATGTACTTGGAATCTCAGTTCACATGACATAATTTGTGTGAAAGAGCACGAAACATGCCATTTGCTAATTGTTAATAATTTGACGTTAATCTATTCGAATTGTTATCAAGTTTAATTCAATATATCCTCATTTTACTAGTATTAATTTCTTCAAGGAAATCATCTCCTTTACTGAAAGAAAAAAAAAAAGAAACTAGAAACAGTCTCCATTATATTACAATTTGACATGTTCTAACACGCTTGAACCACAAGTTGACTTTCACAAAATTGAAACGGCACTATATGTATAATAAATGAGTCTGAATAGGTTGGATGCCAGAGCTCATAGGAATAATTAAGTCTAGTTGGTAACCTTGAAAGTTGAAATGCAGGGAATGAAAACTTAAATAAAGAATTATGTTGGTTAATTATTACTTAGCATATAATATCTCTCCTTAATTAGGAGAGTTCACAAGCAAGAGAAATGGAAATGGTCCTCAAGAATTTAAGATGAAGGATATAAAGCAAGTAGCTAGATAATATTTGTTGTAGTGAATGTTTGAAGAAGATGGTGCTTCTTAGTTATCGTAAAATCAAACTACATGACATGGACACATGGTGCGTAATTCACCAAATTTTGAAATTTTATTACTATAAAGGTATATTTTTACAATCAGAATTTTGGAAACTGAAAGTGCATATATCAATCATAAAGATAGTTTATGCCTACTGTTAAAACAGTGCATACCTATGCTATAAAATTTTGAATTTAACTAAAGTTGGTATCTTCCAAAAATAATCTCTCTGTCTTTTATAAGGTATAGATAAATTCTGTGTAAACAACATTTTCTTTGAATTTCAATTGTAGAATTATATCGAGGATGTTATTATTTGTTATATATACTAAAGAATATAATTGTAGCTCCATTTCTTAAGTAGTTTCATAACAACAATGTGATTGTAGCTCTCAATAGTCTTTTCAAGTCTGGGATCTTATTTATCGATACATCTTTCTTTCTGCAATAGTTTTTGGCTTCGGTGGAACAAATTCTGCAAGCAACAAGGCAACGCCTAAGACTGCACAGAACTAAACCATTGCATCAACTGAGCCAATTGCTAAATTAGGATTGTTTTATGCATTAAATTGTACATCCAACTGAAAGAAATTCCAATTCACATAGAATGGGAACCCAGTATAATCCTGATTTATACATTCACTGGTTGGAAAAGAGGGTGAGTTGGAGTGATATAAAACAAAACAAAATAAACAAGACGAGACGTTTGAAAGGAGGCCTGACAAATAGGTGTATTTTCTTCCAGAAGAACAAACAAAATTGAGGCATTAGCTACCAAGGACTCCGCAAGCAACAATGTGAACACTTGACTGTTCTTCCAAGCAGATAAAAGAAACCACAATTCATTACTGTAACCTTAAGGAGAACAACCAAAGAAATGAAGGTTAAGCCAACATCAAGTGAAAAAAAAACTAATTATTAGTGAAACGCACATCAACCTCTGATACACACTGTTAACTTTAGTCCTGAAGCATTTACTAATAGATGATCCAATTCGTCTTCTTTTCTTCACTTATAAATTGGGGAAAAGAAACACAACCACTTTTTTAAAAATCTTTTCCATAAATTCCAACTACAAATCCGTGTTCCTTTCTTCAAACACAAACTTCAACTCCTGTCTGGTTTTGCTAGATCTTGAGAACTGCACGTCATATTGGTGCATTGAAAGGACACCAAATTACTGTGCAGAAACCAAAAAGATTTCAAAAACTAATTTCGAAGTCTAGAAAAAATCCAAACGGAACACATTACACTTCAATTCAGTCATCTTATACTCCAGGTAGGCTGGATGAGTGGAAAATGGTATTTGGAAAAAACAAAAAGTGACATCAGAATCTGTATTGCAGACAAAGTCAACATAGATAATGATCAAAGAATCTAACCTTACCGAGGTACGAGACCATCGCTCATACTGCAAGCTTTAACTTGACACTAACTACTTTTTCTTCTTACCACCACCAGCCTTTGATTTCTTGTTAGCAGCTCCTTTCTCAGTGGTGTGAGGTGTTTCCTGTGACCATATAAGACATTATATTTTAACAATCCAATCTTTAGCCAAAGATGCATCATTTAGGAGCAAAATTCCTCTAGATTTTTCATCCTTCACAAATATTTACTAATCAAAAAACCATCACAAATAGAAAAATAATACAAGAGCATTAGCTTAAAATATAATAATTGTTCTTTGGAAACAAAAATGAAATGTTGGCTAAAGGCATAACATCAATAAATGTAAACTTTAACTTGGCTTCATCTGGCCTCTACGCCTCCAACTTTGAGTATGCACAATTAGGTACTAAAACTTGCAAATTGAACAAGCATACACATGTGTCCTATATGGCAATTCACGTAAGATACACTCAAACGGATTTGTATTATGCCATGTAGGACGTATGTGTCTACTAGTTCAACTTTATAAAAGTTTGAATGCTTACTAGTGCACACTCAAAGTTGGAGGATATAAAGGCCAGTTTAGGCCAAGTTAAAGGGAACATATCTGTATTGCGTCTTGACTAAACAATATCCCACACAAAGATGGCAGAAATTTTGAAGTATCAGTTCTTAACATCACTACCTTACTCGTCAACTCAACTCGTGCAGACATTACTTTCCAAATTGATGTTTGTATGTTCAAAAAGTAGTTCATGGGATACAATAATTAGGAAGATGTTTTTAGCTGCACCACCTGTATCTTAATGAATTAACAATTTATTCCAAACATTCTCCAATCAATTTCTTTTCCACAGATTCAGTATCCACTATTCAGCACAGCAATCTTAGCAAGAGTATCACCTAAATTAGAGCATTTTGAACTATGAATGGCAATAACTTAGAGATCAAGGTTCATGAGGGGTTTACTGTATCATGTGCCGAAGCAGACATGTCTGGATAACGGCACGGAGTAATTTGACCCCAATTCTAAAGATGGGAAGATTAGTCTTCCAAGGACACCAGGTCTGAATCGTAAAGACAGTGTCTTAAACTTGGTAACAGGAATCGAAGACACAAGAACACATTTAGTCCCCTGTGAGCCAACGTACCAAAAGTTATGGGGGCAACCAATCATAATTTTGGAACAAATATTAACAAATTCTATATCTAGCATGGGCATGCTGTTTGGATTCTCTGTGAGCCAGCCAACGTACAAAAATTATGATGGCAACCAATTTGAATTTGGAATCTAGTAGGCATGCTTTTTTACGACAAGTCTAGACCTGAAATATGTATTCTAAAAGAAAGAAACTTTTCGATTTTAGAAAAGCATTACAAATGAAAGATGACCTAAATTGATATTCAATCCCAAGAGATATAGCTGACTTACAAGAAAAATCAACATAAGATATGATTGAGAAGAAAAAAAAACAACATATCCAAAGTGTTGCTCTTCTTACCCACATAATTGCAGTTGTTAATCAAGTGGACTAACCTACTCATATATAACATATCAATCGTAATTTCATCCAATTCTTCTATCACCAAAAAGAGTTAAGCGATGCAATGACGTTGGCAATCATTTTATAAAGATTTTTCAGTTGAATCATGAATGCCTTTTTTTTGGTGGGGGTGGGGGGTAGTTCATGAATGGTACCTTTCTTTTAACTGGAGCAGATGTGCTAACTGGTTTAAAGAATGATTCTAACCTGTTCAAAAAAGAGAGAACACAAGTTCACAATGCAAGAGATCATAATTAGAAGACACTGCAAGATTACAAATACACTAGAACATCGCACATAAATTAAAAGCTTTTACAAGGTGAAATAATATTCAAGGGCCAATCAACCACTTCTAAGCAGTTAAAGGAATGACAATTTTTTCTGCCATTATTAAATTTGTTCTAAGAAATTCATACCGCCCCTGAGAAGATTTGTTCTTGGCTGTCTTGATCTTTTCAATTGCCTGAATAAAGCAAGATGCAAAGCAGTTAGTTGTATCCTTCAAAGGAAGCTAGGAGAAATCTTTCAGTCAGATAGTGGCAAAAGGAAACATACCTTTGTAACTCTATCAATGTTGAATCCATTTTCCTTTACCAGAAAGTTAACCAACCCCTAATAAGCATAAAATACAAAAACAAAAATTTTGTAAAAATTCATTAACCAACCAAAAAATCAAAAATATCTCAGGTAAGACAATCACTTCATCATCAGGAGCAGCCCATTTTAGTTCAGTTTGCTCATCATCTGTAACAACTAATGGTTCCTTGAAGAGCCGCCTAGCTTCTTCATAAGGCCAATCATCAGGTATTTGATATCTACAAAAGGATCAACAACGAAAATACTTAAAGCAACATATGATGTAGTCATGGTTTATTTAACTGCCCACATAAATTTACAAATACTGTTACAGTCAAGTCCACCCACTCCTCAACCACAACCCAAAGGAAAGGTGAGAGGGAGACAGAATAGATAGAGAGGAGGGAAAGTTCTCAAGTATGTCAATTAGTTGGCATACTTTTCTTTTGAATTTTTTGAAAATTAACTTTTTTCTAATAACAAAAGAAATCCGTAAGGTTCAAAACTCGCTAGATAATGGGCCCAAAGCACTACTCTTCTACACTTAAAAACTAGGCTTTTCTTTGTGACAAACCCATGGCATGCACCTAAGCCAAATATCACGAGTTGCAATTTTATTACCAGACCAAAGCTCTAGAGGCTTCTAAAAATTTAACTTCACAAGAGACCATATATATTTTAACATAAGTTATACTTGACGGGCAACAAGGTCTAGGCTGTGTACAACAGATCCAACATGATCCAGCTTTCTCAAGACTCCACAAGAAGCGGGAGCTTAACCAGACCGCCTTATTTTAAAATAATTGATCTGACAAAACATGGTCCCTTATGAACTTAAAATTTAAAAATTTTACCAAGGAAGTACGCCAAAATATTTTAAAACATTGTTTATTGTCTGGGGGAAGTGCACAATCCATAAAATAGGGCTGACGCATACAGTCACCAGCAGTAATTGCAGAAGAGTGGAAATCTCGTTAGAAATATGACAACCTTTAGAATGAATTTCTAAATTTTCAACATCTCCTTGCTCTTTCTTCCCTGAGAAACAAGGAAATCAACTAGCTTCTGGAAAAAGTTTATGTTCATTTTATCAGGATTCAGGATAATTGAAGGCTGTTGGCAATGAAGAGCTAGTTAACACCCAATGAATGCACGGCAGACATACTTGATGAACTCAGTTCCATAGAACATCAAATGAAGTACCTCTCTTTGTTAATATTCTCTAATATGCTCTCCATTGATCCATGTTGGCGTACAAGCTTCAAAGCCGTCTGGGGCCCTATGCCTATTGCATAGATTGGTGATTAGATACTAAGAAATGTTGCTCAAAATCACTAGAACCTTATTAGTTGCAGCATAAGTAAAGCTTGTAACATAAGCAGATAGAATTTAAACAGCTCCTAGATGCTAATGTAAGATTGATTATAAGCAGACAGGATGAGCGTAGCACTTTTGCGAGGTACAAACCACGAACATGGCACTTACTGTAGCATAACTGGGAACAGATAGTGCAGAAGAAACACGAGATAGCTTAGGTGCCTAGACTTGAAAACGATTGTTTGGGGTGGGGCAGGGTGGGGGCAACACAGGATTTTCTCAGGTATCTCAATCTCCACATGAATGCGGGAGTTTTAACAGCACTTGCCTCTTTACCACCCTAACCCATGAATCAAAGATGAGAATAGAAGACAAGGAAGCTACGATATAGTAACAGACTGTAGCCTAAGATCCAAATCTACACAATCATTTAGTAGAAGGCACAAAACACATGTACATCTCCATTACAACAATCAAAGCAAGTATGCATTAGGAATCGGAACTTACATACTTATCCCAGAAAAAAGGGAGGCAGAGATATACAAGCGCTAAGATTACTGCAATCTATATAATGCAGTCAAATGAGTTATAAATAGAAATCCAACTGACAAGCATGGTACCTCGGATGCTATCACAGTAATCACATCCACAAAGAATGCACAAGTCTATGAACTGATCCATACTAAGTCCAAGTTCCTCTAATACCTGCAGTAAGACATAAATGAAGAGATTACACACTTGACATGATAGAGTTAAACTAGTGTTCAGACCCAAGTTACCTTGGAGATATCAAATTCCATCACTGGTATTTTTTTGGAGCTAGGATCCATTAAATGGCGAAGAAACTTTGGAGCTCCAAAAGTTAAGGAATCCATATCTTCTGAGGCCACAGCATAGACCTGACAGGAAGAGGAACTCTTTCTCATCTGATACTTATCTATAATGATGATGCCCAACGAGCGACTTGGAAGTGGAAAATCTGACTCAATTAAACATCCTAACTCTTCAGAGAAACATTTCATTGCCAATCCCGCAACCCAACCTCCGAAGTTGTCATTATAGCATATGTGCACAGGACTATACATACCATGACAAAACTTAATTCTGCAAATGTAGGTCTTAAATATATTCTTTGAAATATTACATATTAGATATTCCAACGATATAAAAATCAAGCAAGTTACCAGGTAATCTGAGCATTTCACAAGTGATTTTTGTTTTAATACCCGGGCATAGTACTAAGCAATTAATTAATTGACAGGGCATACATGCCTTTCCTGCCTTGCAAAGTGCAGCACACTGAGCCTCTGCTTCAGAAGGAGCCTGAGGAAACCATCAAGGCAAAAATTCAGACTTTCCAATGCATCAGGGGCGAAAATTGTACTTTGGAGACATACCATTGTATGTAAATTACGTGAATTAAGGTGCAGTGAATGCCACTAGCCATCTAAAGGCACCCTACTATCAGAATGGCTATACGGACTTCTAACTCACCTCCACAGCAGGTACCCCCATCAGTCTGAGAAGCTTTTTGCAGTCATCATTGTGTTGTGATGTAACCTGAAAATCAGGTTATGTGTCATTCATATATGCACAGTTTTTGGCTATTTACATTTACAATGTAAAAAAGGGGTCAGCCCCAAACATTTTGGTAGGTCCATGAGCCAAAGCACGCAATACAATGAGATATCCCATATTTCACAAGAAGTCATTTTCTTCAAAGTTTCAAACACTTCAGTTGTATTAGTAGCTGTAATTGCAGCACACCCTTGCCAATCGTACAAGAGCATTAAAAAAATTCTAAAATTATCACCTAAGTGCTGAACTTCTTTTCTACTCAGAACCTGCAAATCTATGTTGAGCAAGGTTGTAAATCATAATTCAATAGCAGAAAATTGACATGAGCTTTGGAGTTTGAACATATATGCCATCTACTTCTTAAACTGTTGTCTTTACAAAATAATATCGAAGCATAAAGCTCAACAGATTATGGGTAAACAAAGGTGCTTCCTTTTCTTGACACTGTTAGTTCTCTCTGCATCTCAAGCTGTTGGACTTTTTCGGCACAATTTTACGAATCTTGTATTTGTAGATAACAGAACAATAGGGTTTTTAACCACCTACTATGCAATAAGATTAAAGGAGCAGTAGACAAACACCATTTCTGGTCTTACACAATTAATAAACCTAGTACAGACTGAAAAGTCAGGGATAACGAGTAGCACTCATTAAGAACAACAATTATACAAACCCACCTTTACTGTTCTCTTGCTGAATTTCTCAATATCCTCCTTGTTGCCAATCTGCAACCAAAATGAAACTTTATCAATGTGAAAATACACTCAAGCGAGGAAAAATAAGAGGTGGACCAAAAACATAGAATATGTCATAACTCATACACTTTCCCCAACCCATTTCCTGTGGTGGAGAGTACAGGAAATTAAATTCAGTTGATAATAAGCCCAAAGGAGGTACTGAAATCATATGACATATAACTATCAAACCTCTGTAGCCTTGGCCAAGTCATCTGTGGCATCTTCCCTTCTAGAGTAACTGCATAGACAAGAAACAATGTGAAAACATGAAGAAACAGGTAGCATGTCATGGATATAATACAAAGAGCATATAAGGAAGCTAATAGGTACCGTTTGGCAAGTTCTTGTTTCTTCAAATCAGGTGGCTTCCCATCAAAAACATAACTGTTAACAAAGAAATGGGAATTACTGAAGAGGAACAAGGCAAGAAAGGGACAAAAGGAAAAGAACAAACGCTTAAAGCAGCAAATTACACTGGCTTGATTCCAGCTTCCAAAAGCCTAATTGTCCGTGAAAACATCCCAACCAAATGACTGAAAACACACATAGCCATCATAATCATTAAAAGTTACAGTTTTGAATGCCAAATTCAAAGTAGAAACAAGTAAGCAAACCTAACATAAGCAATTATCTAAATTAACCATACCAGCAGGTACACAAATGACTTGTATTACTGTTTAAAGCAACAAATAGCCTACAAAACGCTGCTCCTACTTATTTTATCTAGACCACAACAGTACTACTTGTCATGGAGTCGTACAGTTTTCCCTTTGACTGCAAAATTTAATATACTTTTTATCAAACAACATCTTAACTTATACTGCTCATCTTCCAGTTTATGTGACACACTTCCTTTTTAGACCATCCAAAAAGAATGTCATGCTTCTAAATTTAAAAACAATTAATCTTAACACTTCCCCATTTTACCCTCAATAGTTAATATGAAGCTTTTATAATCACGCAAATGTTTTAGCATGTTTAGTACCACAAGTTTCAAAAGTTTAATAGTACCAATGCTATAACATGTTAAAAGACCAACAAACATCATACCCGGTGGAATCCGGGGATGGTAAACAGGTTGTTTTCGATAAACCCTAGGCATGTTTAGACCACGAGTTCAAAAGTTTTCATATCTTCCTCAAACTGGGTTGGTTCAAACTATGTCATACAAATTGGAATTGAGAATGTACAAACTTTTTATCTAGTTCCCAAATATGTGAATTTTCTTATGAAATAAAGAAACCAATGTCCCAATTGAAACTAGATCAATTTGTTGCCATTCTTTTTGAAATAGATGGAGTAGAACGCTCTGCTTCTAAGTCAGCCAGAATCATCAGAAATGACAAAGGTCAAGTCATGCTTCAAACAAAGTAGGAAAAAATCATAATATACCTAGTAGTTTCCCCAGCTTCGTTAGTGAGCATTTCCGTACCGCTCCGTCCTACGACAATCTACAACACAATAATTCACCGTTGAATTATCCTAATAACTCAACATGCATTAAGACATAACACATTCTGACCATGAAGGCATATAAGGTAAATGTACAGACCAAAAACTGATAAATGCTCATACTAGCGTCGATTGCTATTTTACGACCGAAATAGCTCTCGAATTTCTGCTCCTTCATCCCACTTGGAGCATTGTCAGCCAACAGTTTCATTAAACCCTAGAATTCACAATAAAATTGTTCAGTTTACGCAAATGAAAGAGAAAAAATGATGAATTAAACACTATATTTCTGCGTAGACTTACCTTGATTCCCATTTTTTTGTGATAGAAGGAACTCAGAAATCCAAGCCAATTTTCTCAAGATTGGGTACTAGGGTTTAATCTTTTCCCGCCTCTTTGGTATAAGTATGCCTAGTTATGTTCCTATGTTTCGAGTTTAATTCTCAGAATTTTGCACTTGGCCTGGTGACTCGACATGTAAGAAACATGGAGCCCACTGTAAGAACCCCCATTTCATGTTATACACACCTGGTTCGTGAATGGGTCGCGCTCAAAATTCCTGGTCCCCAAATAAAATATTTTATCTCACATTTCTTCAAGAGAAAATAAAATTAAAGTTTTGTGATCTAAAATAGTCCTTAGTTATTTTTTAAAAAAAATTAAAATTAAATTTTATTAAAGTAGACAATGGAATTAAAAATAAAAAGTGTCACAAAAAATAAAAAATTAAACAGACTTATATATTAAATAACCTTACTTTTCACCTTAAAATTTTAGTTATGAGATTCGCTTTTAATTTTATTTCTTCAAATATCAATATTATTTACCTAAAATCTTGATTATTGTTGTTAATCTTTATTTGAAAAAATACTTAAAATGATAACTTTGGAAGAACTTAGAAAAACAACAAAGATTGATGAGTAGTTCAAAAGAAAAGAATCAAAATTATTAAATATAGTAAAGAATTTAAAAATAATTAGAAATAGTATTGCAAATATTTCTTTCGAGGGAATATCAAAATCCACTGAATGTATAGTGTATTCTTACAGAAATTATTACTTTTGAGTATTCAAGGTTATGGATTCCCAAGATAGAATGATTTTATTAATCGATATTTCAATATTTAAAATTACGATGTTAATAAACCATTCAACAATAGTGAAATGCATAAAAACTTATTTATGCAGAAGAAGAAAAAGAAGCAGCTTTAAAGTTTAAAAAATTCATAAAAAAAAAATCTGAAGAATCTAATGAATTTATAATTATAAAAATATTGTAATTAAAAGTTTGTCGCTCTTCGTGTTATAGAAAATTCAAAAAGAAAGGGGAACGGGGAAGGGGGGCTTGAATATTTGGCTAACTTAATCAATAGTTAAGTAATTAAAAAAAATGTCCATATTTTTTTAAAAAAAAAAATTCAAAAGTCGAGCGAGCGACACAATACAAAAAGACTATCTCTTCTTAACTATGTAAAGTGTTTTCTTATTTAACCACTTGAACTTTTTAATCTACCAACAATGAAAGAGAAATATCTTTCACGAAAATATATGTTCCCTCCATTTTCCATAAGATAAACCCCTAAATTGGACCCTTAATTTGATATTATTTGGTAAGTTAGAACTTAAATTTTAATAGTGCATAAATAGGACATTCAATTTAGCAATTCCTAAACAAGTAGGCACAGATCAGTCGCTGATGTGGCGCGTGAGATACAATCGCGATGACGTGTTTTTCAGCCAACACTAAGATGCCACGTGCGTCCACGTAAACATAAAGTGTACATATCATATACCATATTTGTACACGTGGCATTCCTAAAAAAATAAAAAATAATAATAATTTTTACAAAAAAATACAATAAAATTTTTAAACATTTTAAATTTTATACATAAGTTATAAAAAATTACAAAAATAATTAAAAATTTAATTTTTTTTTACATAA
>JAOTQJ010000001.1:31037596-31052739 GCA_025642045.1 Solanum sejunctum | reverse complement strand
TCCCCTTTGTCTTTTACACTTCAATTTCATTTGTCGGCACAAGTACTCCCAAATTATGGTCACCACGACAATTTCATTTGTCGGCACAAGTACTCCCAAATTATGGTCACCACACAATCTTATGTTGTAATTTGATCGGTGTTGATTATTGTAATTATATAAATTATTCATAATTGCTGAAAGAAAATATGAAATTAATTCTAAGTCTTTTTAAAATATGAGATTTATGATCTTAAAAATACGATAGTCCTCTTTCAAGTGTAATACATAGTAAAGAGAGTGTACATACATCATTATAAATTAGTCAAGGTGTGTTACGTTTCACTGATGATAGTTTAAGTAAGAAATTCATACTCTCAACAATTTTTATATGAAACTCAAATAACTAATAGATTTTTTTTCCCCTTAACTAATTTTTTGGGAGGATTTTTCATCTAATATTTGACATTTACATTGGAGACAGCTTAATCTGGATTCACTCCAAATGTGTTCGATTTGGGGGTAATGCAATTTCTATTTTTTTAAAATTTATTTATTTTTATCGCAACATCTAAAACATTCGTGTTCTGTCTGATATATAATAGCGAAACGCTTCACATACTCTTCACTTGTTTTATATTTATGCTTTGCTGATGTCTCTATTAATTTATAAAAGATTTCATCATTATCTTTAGTTTCAAATATGCTTCTTTAGTAACCATTTTTTAAATCGAAAAAATTTATCTGATTTGATTAATACTGTATAGTGAAACCACGTAGGAATATATTCGAACTTTTTTTATTAATTAAGAAATATGACTAGGGCCATCAATTTTTACTAGAGGTGTCAAATGGGTTTGTTAAATTGAAATTGAAAATGTTAAAATAGGTTGAAATGGAGATTGGTTTGGGGTGTGATCCACCCAAATTTACTTTGGGCTCAAATGGATTAAAATTTGGGTTGGGTCATGACCCATCCAATTTGACCTGCTTAATTTTAATAATTTTAACATATTATTATTTACTTTTTATAATCACAATTTGAATTTCAACTCAAGAAAATAAAAATAAAACGTTACAAATAAGTAGATAAATCATAAAAAATATAAAATAGATAAAAAACATATATTACATCTATGCAAGTAAAGAGCCTTAGAACGTGTTGAAATTGGAGATTCAATTGGGCTCAATTGAAGTTTTTTTTCCATAATGGATTGCAACTTGAACGGATTGAGATTGAACCAAATTCAGACTATTTTAAGCCCAACCTATAAAATTTTAGGTGAATTAAACAAACAACAACATTATCCCAATGCCTCAAAGGCTCCCGCCCATTGCGCGGTAAGGGGGGTCAGATGTATGCTGACCCCTATGTTTAAAAACATAGCGCGACTGTTTTCGGATGACTGAGCGTCGAAAGTTGCATTGACTAACTGCTACTTCACAGTTGAAAGAAGCGCAGACAATTTAAAGAGCAATTTTGCTTTATTTCATCATACCCCAAAACCAAAAAATAGTGAATCTTTGGTTCCATTCGAGATTAATGAAAATTTGGGTGATTAAACGAGTTACATATATTTGGGCTCATTTTGAGAACCTTAATTCTAACTCATCGAGTATTTGAAGTCAGTGAGAACAACATCAAACAAACTATATATGATGTTATTTATGTTGTATTATATTGAAAGTAAGATGAACTTCCCCCTAATTGTCCCTTGTCGTACCTCATTGGATTTACGTCAAAACATTATTACTTCGTGATGTGTAGAGTTGCGAACTCAAATACAACACGCAGCCTCAAAAATAAAATACTCGGGAGGACATGCAAATATAGAAATCTCAGAAAAGGACATTTATTTTTTGGCCACATTAAATAGAGTTGCTTGGCGTATGGATCTCTACTTATTGTATTTTTTCTCTAATGAAAAAACAACTCTTTTCAACTAAAATATTAATTCATTTCCTTCCATTATCAGTTTCTGACAATTAATGTGGAGATTTAAATTAGATTAACATTTGGCAGATGGAACCCCATGAAAGAATAAGCATTTGTCATAAAATGTAGATACAAAAAACACCCATATCTTATACCTTAGATGTGTACCTCTTTTTCCATGTTCCACTAGTATAGCTGGCCATCTTATTGCATGGTTCTTATATTAAACAAAGATAGATTCACACGGATTATTGTTGTCATATTATATTTTCTAATAATTGAGGGTTCGGATCACGTACGTATCCCTAAATCCATATTAATTTTTTGAATTTTTCTCTCTAATCAAAATAATAGCTTGCAAATATATATTTTACGGAATATAACGCAAAAGATGCATCTTTTATACATAATTATATATGTATATATGTAATTTTTTTTACCACGTTTACAATTACAACAAAAAATGAGTAATTTGTTAAGGTTAAAAAGTGCATTTCTTGGAGGGGTTAAATACTTTTGCTATTTGATATCAGCAAATAATATTGATTTTTAACTTAATTGTACTTTCAATCTCTAAAATTAACCTTTTTTTTTTTTTTTGCAGTATGTTCAAAGCCAGCTACATGGAACATATGTAATTATACAAGCTTTAAAAAGCTTCGGCGTTTAATTTTGTAATGTTAAATACAATCAAATTACTGTCTAAATGAATCGATGATAAATTCCATCGATTTAATTTGGCTTGCTTTAGAAACCTAATTGAAACATATTAGAAACTGTTTTGGGACTTTGAATTTATAGAATATGAAAGTGACATAAATACTATTTTGTATATGTAAATTTGAGGAATATTGATGTAACATGACACCTTGCAAGCTGTATAATAATACAGTTAGTTTTGAAATCATGTGAGATTTGCTCTCTAAGTGATAAGTCCAGTTTCATAGTAACTTCCAACTATAAAATCCAAGTTTGATTATACCCTCTTTACTTCATAAAGTATAAAATAAATACTGTTTATTATCCCACTTATGCCTCATATTGTTCCCTTTTGAATTTCTTTTTCCTAAATCTCTTTCCAGCTACCACTTTATCTTTTCTAACGTTTTTGGATCCCTACTTTTTTAGGTAATTGGCAAAATATAGCATCTGATTCTCTGTCTTTTGAAATTTTCATTTGACAATAAGAAAAGAAAAGAAATAATTTTATTTTGCCTAAAAAATAATAGAGAGAAATGCAATTTGTTACTAAGGAACGTTCTTTCCACTTTTTTGATTATCTATTGTTCGAGTTTTTGCACATTTAACTTCAACTTGGTAGACTTACTACATTTGATGCAATTTTACAGGAAAATCACAATTTTGATTATCCTTATTTATTACATTATATTAATCTCTCTCGATATTTATAACTAAAGATGAAAACGAAAATACACAACTAATTATATATATATTTTTTAGAATAAAGTGATCAGAGGAAGCAGTTTTTTTTCATTTTGTTGTGTAAGGGTAATAAGACAATGATCTTGATGTTGACTGATGCGTAAATGAGTTGACCTGTGACGCATGCCATGCACTTTACCCTTTAGAAAACCAAGGTAAGAATTCATCTCTAACAAATTAACCAATGTGTATATAATAAAGATATATTTGAAAATATAAATTCAATTATTCTGAGATACATATGTTTACTAACATACTTACGATAAAAGAAAACGGAAAGCCAAAATTTATTATTCCATCCATCTCAATTCTATGATATTTTACAGATTTTAAGATTCAAATAAATTTATATTTGATTGTGATCTTTTATATAGTTTTTTAATATTTCAATTATAAATTATTATTCAATTCATTTTATTTTATATGACATTTTTTTTAGTCCGTTCTAAAAAGAATATCACCTTACTAGAATTATGAACAATATAACTTTAAAATTCTCTTACATTCTTGCTAGAATTATGAACAATTTAACTTTAAAATTCTTTTTTATTACTGAAATGATTTTCAACCACATAAATATTTATAAATGATTTTATATCACAAACTTTAGAAATCTTCCTTCTCTTATTAAACATCATGCCAAGTCAAACAGTATCACATCAAAATAGAACGAAGAGAGAATGATTTTGTACTATTTTTCAAAAATAGTTTTCAAATTTTAAAAATTCATATAAAAAGATTGAGATTTATGTTAAAATGTATAATCAAATTTAAATTATTAGACTCTCATGATTCGTAATATGTTACTCTCTCTCATTTTATGTGATATTTTTTGACTTGACACGATATTTTAAAAAAAATAATTTTTTTAAACTTGTGATTTAAAATCATTCTTAGATATTTGTGTAATTGAGAATCATTTTATTAAGGATAAAAAAATTTAAAATTAAATTATTTTAATTAAAATAAAATAATATTTTTTTAAAACGAATAAAAAAATCATATCAAATAAGATAAAGAAAATACATAAAATGAGACTAGAAGAAAATAATTGAAACAAAAGAAGAGGGAAATTGAAAAAATGATGAATTTGGCGCGATCACCGGTCTCCGTATAACACGGTCACCGCACATTAGACCATAATAAGAACAGACAAACACCGTCATGGGACCAATTATATTAAATTTAACGGCCCTGATTTAATCAGCCCATCAATCCAAAAAAAATTTAAATTAATGGTGTACGTACAGCAGATTAGTGGAACACGCGCTCGTTGTTTTCACGTACTGTTGTTGGGCGTATTTGGCTTGAAAAATGTTTAGGTGATCTATTGTTATTTTTCACATAAGATTTAAATAAGTTTCTATTTATTGATTAGTGTAACTGTAGTTGATTAAAAAAAGTCAATTTAATTTCATGTTATATTCGTAATTTAATATCACTAGCAAGGGAAGTTAAACTACCGAGGTATATAATGACCAATATTTTTTGTGAGGTACGGTTTGAATGAACTTTTTAAAGATATTAGTAGATGTATATTAAATTATGCAAAATTAAAATTTATTTAATCGTGTATATATATTCAATATTGTGTAATTAAAAATTAATTTAATTTTATTTATGTAGATTAAAAACAATTAATCACTTAGTTATTCATGTACTAAGGACTTAATAGTAACTTTATCCAACATTTTCATCTTTTTATGAAGGTTATCAAGTATCAACTGTTTTTATCGTTTGTAAATTTTTTCTTTTTTGAATTTTTATGGATTAAATCAATCTTGATTTATTTAAATCAACACTATCAATTATTTTTTCTTATTATTATATAACTTGAGTTCAGCAGCTAAATAGGCAGTTCTTCGTCGACGTATCTGCTTGAGCTGTCTGCTCTCTCCTATATATTATGTAAAGTTCATATAAATATTTCATAATTTTTTTAATCTAATCTTTTTAAAGCAATTACTTACTTTAACTATGATTTTTACAATATTACCTTTAATAAATAATTTCCTCGGTGACTGTAACTATGATTTTGTTTTAAATTAGGTAAGTTTTAAAATTAGGATAAAACAAATTTCTCTTTAAACTGAATAAATAAAATTAAATAATTATTTTAATATATTTTCATGATTATATTTTATGTCAGAAGGAAGTACTACAAATATAAATATAAATATTTAAAATTACTTAATTATTAATTTAAAATTTAATATTTATTGAATATTAATTTTGCATTTAATAAAAAAATTTAATAATATTTAAGTATATTATTAAAAAATAATTTTATGAATAATTATTAGATCCATGCATTATACGAGATCTTCATAACTAGTTTCGATTATAAGCAGCTGAGCCAAACATGGTGGAAAGTGTCATCCATATGTTTGGCGATCACAACATTATGCAATTCTAGTATTTGCCCATACTTTTGTTAAGATTCTATGCGTGTGCCTCTTTCACTACTTTTGGTATCCAATTAACTTTGCTTTTCTTAAAAATTAAATTTAATTGCCACTTTATTGAAATACTTAAATGCATGCTGTAAGGATAAACTTTCTAATACAATTAACAGTCATTTTAATGTTAAAAATTTGTTTTAGAAATTCAAAATTAAAGTTTTGTCTACTCCATTCATTTTAATATAAATGATTTTCTGGCATTTTTTATGGTCCAAAACAAAATAGACTTTTTAAAAACTAAAGGTGTATTAATTTTAATTTTTTAAAATTACTCTTATCTTTATTATGATTTTTACTGACTATTCTAATTTGAAGATTAGACTAAGAGTAAGAACAAAAAGTGATATTGATGGATTATCCTTCAATTAGTGTTTTTATTAATATTTTAAGGGTGCGTCATAACCAAAAAATAATTTATTTCGGAATAGAGGAAATATAGCTTTAATGATATCCACCTAAAAAATTATATTTTGCATTTACTATTTTTTTTAACAAGATGAAATAATTATTATCTCTGTTTTTTTTTTTCCATTGAGAGTCACTTTTGGGCTGGCTTACTGGTGGAATTTTTCCATTGAATAAATTAGAAAAGCTTACCAAGCCACATATATTACAATTCAAAGAGTAATTTGACTGAATTATGTATTTTTACCTTTTGATCTTAATTCAATATTATTATTATTTTTTATTATTTTAAATATAAATTAAGAATAAAAAATAAAAATGAGAAATTATATTTAATAAAATAATAAACATTTTGAATATTTTATTTTGAATAAATATAATAAGCAAAATGGATCAAAGGGAGTAATATAACAACCAAAATAGAATTCAACTAGTATAATCTCTATATAGTAATCTCTCCATTTCCATTTTAAAAAAATGGGTATCAGTTGTATGTTATTGTTGTTGGTATGGTTTGACTTTCTCTCTCTGTTAAATTTGTGAGATAATATAAATATATTAACAAAATATTTGAAAATCAATTTTACATCATATTTTTTACTGATTTAATAAATAAAAAGATAAATATCAAAAGAATTTCAAACACTCAAACTTTCAACAATTTAAATATTTTGAACATTGAAAAAGTTCTAAAAAGTTTAATTAATTTGAAACAGAAACAGGGGGAATAATATAAAATTTTAAAAAGCTGGTTTTTAAAATTTTATAATCCTAAATTAAAATTATGTACAATACACTAAAATATTATTTAATTTTTTAGTCTTAAATATATTAGGTGAAAAATTAAAATAAAAATTTTATTCCTAAAAAAACTTATTAAAAAATTCTTTAAATTGCGGAAAGTTCCAATTCCACACTCTTTACTTGAGTTCATTCTCCATGACATTTGCATAAATCTTTGCTTCTTGAATTTAACGCCTCCTCCCTCTTACCCCCCCCAAACCAATTCTTTTTTGTTAATTTTTTCAAAACCAAGAAGCCTCAGGAAATCTGTGTCTCAGGGACCAAATTGTTACTTAAACATTTGTTCGTGTTTTCCGTGTTATTATTTCCATAAAGCTAAAACACTAACCACAAATCAAAACATAAAAATCTTTACATTTACAAAAACTCCATTCTTTTCTCTTTCTTTCCCAAGATTTGTGAGAGAGAGCTATGGCGAAGCTATTGATGTGGTTTTTGGGTGTGATTTTTATGCTTAGCAAATTAGTAGATTCTTATGAATTTGAAGAATTTTTTTACAATAAAACAGAAGGGGCATTCTTGGAAAGTGTGTATGGAGCTTCTGCAGCTGCTCCTCCTCCTCTTATGATTGGTCTTACAATCATCCGTGGTGCTGCTGCTAGAGGAGCTGGTTAGCTACATTCTCTCTCTTTTCTTCTAATCTTTATTTGAATCTTTTTTACTTTTTGAAAGAAGTTTGCTGTATTTGATATTTGTTTTTCTATTGCTTTTGATGATTTTGCAACAACCCAGTAGAGATCCTGCATTAGATTTTCTTTTAGTGATTCTTGCTTCTACTTTATTTTCCCCCACAATTTTTGAGTTTACAGCCACTTGACCTGCCCCTTTTGTCGATTTATATATTAGTAGTACTAATCTTCTGTAATTTTCTATAAAAGGGGCGATTTGATTTCTCTGTAAACCGTCCTTCAATTTTTTACTTATTCTGTCACAAAATGTGGGGGATTGTAACTTATAGGAGAGTTTTTTAGTGTAATTTCTGAACATCTAATAAATAACAAATAATCTAATCCGATTTAACTTACAAAATACTCATAATAATTGACTGTTGTCAATAAACTTGTAACAAGTTGCTTACAACTTTATCCAAAATTGACTCTTGTCAACAACTTGTAAAAAATTTTATGATCTGTGTGAGAATGAGAAGGCCAAGTGGTTGATTAAGAGATGTGCTAAACAGCTGTAATGTGTTGCAATTAAAAAAAAATTATCTCTTGAAAAGTGATTAATGTTTTTGACTTTGTTGTTTCTACCTTTTCTACAGTGTGTCTAGATGGAACACTGCCAGGTTACCACATCCATCGCGGTTATGGGTCTGGGGCAAACAGTTGGCTTATTCAATTGGAGGTATGCCAATTACTCTTCTTTTTTATTGACTCATACAGTTTAAGCTCTCATCTTTTAATTTTTATTTTAATCGTCTTGGCGGTCGACTTCTGGAATTGCATGTTTATATTTAGTAACCATTTTTATTTGGTTGAGTTTCTGTTTCTTGTGATGTTTGTTATTTACTTTTCCTAATTTGTATGTTCACTTGTTCTTGTCACTAGCAGAGTGCTTCTGTTGTTTAAA
This sequence comes from Solanum sejunctum, assembly GCA_025642045.1. Taxonomy (NCBI): domain Eukaryota; kingdom Viridiplantae; phylum Streptophyta; class Magnoliopsida; order Solanales; family Solanaceae; genus Solanum; species Solanum sejunctum. The sequence goes on along the minus strand of JAOTQJ010000001.1, from coordinate 31,044,138 downwards.
TAGATGTTGGAGACATGTATTTGATTTCCAACCTTTTAACATGATTATGAAATTTGACTTTTTTCCTCTTTGGCATGCCTGCTTTTTTAATGTGTCGGGAACGGAATTGTGGGAGTGAAGCTTTTGAAGAAAAGCTTGCAGCTTGCTATTGCTATAATTGCTCTAGAGTCTTAACTCAATGTCTTCTTGTGTCAGGGTGGAGGATGGTGTAACAGTGTTAGATCTTGTGTTTATCGCAAAAAAACAAGGCGTGGATCATCGAATTACATGGAAAAACAGATTCCTTTTACTGGGATTTTGAGTAACAAAGCTGAAGAAAATCCAGGTCCTTTTACTTGATGATATGACACCATTGCTTCTATGACTTCAAGCACATCGTGTAGATTTCCTTATTGTTTTGTTGTTGTTTTTCCCCTCTGATTGCAGATTTTTATAACTGGAATAGAGTAAAAGTTCGCTACTGTGATGGTGCCTCATTTACAGGGGATAGTGAAGATAAGGTTTGTCAGATCATTTGCTCATTTCTTTTTTAAGTATTCACTAAATCATGCAAATGTGCTGTTGGTGCAAAAAAGTAATGAGTAGAAAATATTATAAAAGCTGGAATATGTTACTTTTTCAATTTGTAACCATCATGATGGCTCCACACTGTTGTGCACTTTCTGTTATTGGCTTTACTTTATCTTTTATCTTCTCACATTCTTCATGTTCTTGTAATCTTATTCCTTGACCTTTCTGTTTTGGAGAGGCAATGGAGGAAAACGACGTAAAATTAATACTCTTCTTTTTGCTGAGATTAGGAAAGAAGCTACTAGTCTTCCTTTTTTCTTTTTAGCTCAATGTTAGTATGACTGTAACTGAAACGAATGTCCTTAAACTTTTTGATATTCCTATGTAGCTTTTTCCGTGCTACATCTTCTGTTGTGGCAGTGAAAGAGTAGAAGCCTTTTGTCAAGATGGTACATGCTTCTATTTTAGGCCTTCCCATTATAATGCTTCAGATTACAGTGTTAACTGTCTGGACCATTTACAAATCCTGGTTGAAGATGATCTTAAGCTAGAATTCATGTTCAATTTTGTTAACATCCTTGTCATAGCTCCTGCTTATATCATTTGATTAAATTTTATAGTTTGAAAAACTTTCTTAAGACTAAAGAAATATAATTCTGCTCGATCCTGGTCCTCTGCAGTGTGTTGCCCCCTGTGATGAAAACTCACGATTTGTAAATTCTTGTTTTACCTTTTTTGAATTCAGTACAGTTCTAAGTAGGCTAACCGGCAGAAGTTGAAACCAAGAAAGAATGAGAGGCATTTTCATGAGGAGTTATTAGGAGATTTGACTGCATGTAATGCATTAGAAGAGATTGTTGGCTATCTGTTTGTCTGCAATAGTTGTGTTTGACTTGATGCATTTTTCCTCAGGCTGCTGGGTTGCAATTTAGAGGCAAGCGCATATTTCAAGCTGCAGTGGACGAGTTAATGTCGAAAGGAATGCAATACGCCAAGCAGGTATAATCACAATGTGCACCTCTCATTTCATCTGCTTTCATCGTTCATGTTGTGATTTCAGACCTCGTTTTTTAGGCTCTTCTCTCCGGATGTTCTGCTGGTGGTCTAGCTGCAATATTGCATTGTGATGACTTCAGCAATTTGCTCCCACATACTAAAGTGAAGTGCCTGAGTGATGCTGGATTATTTATGGATGCGTAAGTTCCTATTCTTACATCCTTCGAGTTCTTCTTGAACTAAAAATACTGCCTGTGGTTTGGCTGTTTTGCTAATTAGTGAATTGATATAATGGCCCCTTTTCCACAGAATTGATGTATCTGGAGGACACTCCATCAGAAATTTCTTTGGAGGTGTGGTTAAGACACAGGTAATGAGACAAAGTTATTTTCTATTATGGGTCAATTCCTGCAAGTTACCAACTTGACTGGTTTTAATTGTGTAATACTGTACACATCTGAACCATTTGTTTATTATAGTAGGAAAAAAAATGTCGTCAAACTTGAGTTGTACTGTGCATACTTTGGATGAAAATGTCATTATTGAAAAGCAATTTCATCAAGATAGCTACCAATTGTTCCACGGCAATAATATTTCTTAAATACCTAATTGGATCTTTAAATGAAAGATACCTATTAGAAGAAAACTCTTATGCTCAGCTGAATTTGCATTTTTTGGAACAGGGTCTCCATAATACGTTACCAAGAACTTGCACCAACTACCTTGATGCAACCTCGGTAAGTCCCTTCCAAGTAATTATATCTTAACATCTGTAAAACTACTACTTTTTTTTCCTTACTAAAAGTTGCATTTTTTTCCTTTGTAGTGTTTCTTTCCTCAAAATTTGATCGGCAACATCAGGACCCCTCTATTTCTACTGAATGCTGCCTATGATTCCTGGCAGGTAAGTTATTAAGTCTTAACAATTTTCGAGTTTTGCTTGTTCCTGTTCAATACAATACAGTAGTTGTCAGACTTTTTGTGATGGAAATTCTTTCTTTTGCACTTATACAGCTTCAGGAAAGCTTAGCTCCTCGTACAGCTGATCCTCACGGCTTATGGCACGATTGTACACTCAATAATGAAAGATGTTCTCCTTCACAAATTCAATTTTTGCAAGGTATGCCCTACTCATTCTGTTAACCATTTTTCAAATATTTTGAGATCAGGAACTCACATGTTGCTAACTACCGGACAGATTTTAGGACTCATATGCTTAATGCAATTAAAAGATTCGCTGCTTCAAGACCAAATGGTTTGTTTATAAACTCATGCTTTGCTCACTGCCAATCTGAGAGGCAAGATACGTGGTTCTCCGATAATTCTCCCATGATTAATAACAAGGTATGTGTACATGTCTTTTTAGTCTCTTTTCTGTTTTTCGGTTATGTTAACGATATTATACATTCACATCTGTACGAGCATCATAAGAACTTGATCTTGGAACGATATGCAGCCTATTGCACTTGCAGTTGGAGATTGGTACTTCGATCGAAGTGGTGTGAAGGCGATCGACTGTGCATATCCATGTGATAGAACATGTCACAATCTGGTCTTCAAGTGAGCTATACAATTAAAATTCTTTTCCTGCACCAACTTAGCAGAAATATGTTATTATCTCGATAGTCATTTACCCTTCCCAATTAGCTTAAGAGGTTTTCCAGTGGAACAAAGTTCACTGTAGACAATAAAGTAAAGTAATTATGCCCCCTGCATTTAGTTCAGTGATACCACCCCACATTTCTCATTTTATGTACTTATCCCAAATCTATTGGATTGAAAAAGCAAAGCACCTCAATGAAGAGCTATTAATTCATATTTACAAATTAATTGTGTTATTAATTAACTCATTTTTTTATTCGATATTGATCTAGTAGTTCAAGCAGACGAACGTATAAAAGATTCACGATAGTTGTTTTTTTGGTTCTCCAAGTTGCAATCTTTTATGGCTAAAAGCAAGTCAGTCGGATATTTCTGCAAAAAAAATAAAAAAAATAGTTTCTTGATTCTCCAATTTGCAATTTTTAATGGGAAAAAGTACATCAAGTTGGACATTTCAGCCAACAGAATTAAAGTTTACATGGAGAAAACAAATGCAAATGAAACCTGAAAGTACCATAAATTTCCTTCGATCACGCCTAAAACATCGGTATGTTGTTACGTATTATGTTTACATAAACCCTATAATTGTTGTGACAATGCCTTATTATTAGCATAAGTTTCAAATACCAAGAAAATATTTAGGAAAATGATTTTTGAGATGCAGAACGCCTTGGTAATTTATAACTGTCCTACCAACATTTCATAATAAAAAAAATTATTTTCTTAATAAATAAGTTGTAATTTGCTGATAACATTCACTGTATAGCAAAACTCTATCCACTTAAATATGGTAAATGTTTACTCATATTCCCAACGTTTGAGTTAGATGTAAGAGACATTTGCCAGTTACCATGGGAACAACTTCCTCTTATATTTAATTTAAATAAAATTTAATCAAATTTCATTTGTAAGGGAAAATATCGTATTGAGTTGGATAAAACAAGAGGGTTTTTGATAGAATTTGTATAATCACATAATTTTTGAAACATTAATACAATTAACTTTGATTGCATATATCAAGAACTTAGGAGTCTTGGCCCAAACCTAAATGGGCTGGACACCAAACAAAAGGAGCCCAAAAATGAATTTTTTTTTGGGTCTACCTCTCAGCTGGATGATTGTAGCCCAGTGTATCTGAATAATAGTAAAAACATAATGTTTGACCTTCTAAAGATTTTAATTTGTATATTATTATATTAAGCAAAAGTTCATAGTAAGTAATTTGGGAAATTAATTTGAAATTTCAATATAGATAAGGAAGCCTCTCGTTTTACCATTAATTTATCGTGATTCCTAAACGTAAACAAACGAGTAGAACCAAAGTAAGACGAAAATTGTCGATTATATTATTAATTAATAGATGTGATAGAATGAATAGGATATTTAAATTTTAATTTGATATCTCGAGTTCGAGCTCTAAAAAATTATGAATTGAAAGATTTTTTTTATTAATAGTTCTTATGCATATGAATCTAGAATTAGTCGAAATCAATGAATTTATAATGTTAGATCATTAAACAATAAGGAGATAAAACTTTTTTTTATTGATTTATATAAATAATTAAAAAAACAAAACTCAAAAGATAAATACAAATAAATCGGCTATGCCTTATTATATTTCGGAAATAATATGCTTTCTTATCTGGTAATTGAGATTCCCTTATGAAATGTTGTAATTGATCTCTGAGACAAACAAATTTTCTGTTGAATTAAATTGTTTTTTTTTCTTGTTTGCTAATAATGCTATTTGTTCATTATTATCAATTCACTAATCATGCACATTAACTAATTAGTTTTTTATTTATTTGTGGCCCCTAATGAAGTCGAATCTCTTTTAGCAAAGTCTTCTTTGACAAAGAAGACTTTCATTAAAATCTCTATAGGATTACCATAAGTATCACATTTAGAGAAAATATTGTTTGCATGTTCTTCATTAATGATTGATTTGTAGAAGATAGATCAGTTTTGCTTTATCAATAATAATTTTTTTATCTCTATAAAGTAAAGACAAGACTGTGAACATCTCGTCAATTGTCTTCAAATTTTACTAGAATGTTATTGCAGTATTATTTTATTCATAAAACTACTTAGGTGTTTGAGAGATTTAAGAATCTTTGATTAAAAAAAAATACCATTTATTAAGCACATAAAATTAAGAGTTTGTGCTTCGTCTAGGTGTCAGCAAGCAAAAGTCCAAAACATAATTGTCATATTATTTATCTTGACAATGGAATTATTTATTGTTGTCAAAATAAGCTTAATATGAAGACAAATTAAGCAGTCTGAAATTGTATTCTAAACTAGATTTTAAAATTAATCACATTTGGCTAAAGTTATATTAACGCTCCATTTTGATTAATTAGCATGACGTATTGATTTGGAAGAACTTGATTTTCAACTTGAGATTGAAAGGATTTGATTTAAAATGATTTTTGTACTTGCTTGAGATTAAAAATTTGGATTGATTTCTTTGTACACAAAATACAATTAATAGCTTTTAGAACCTCTATTGCACATTTCTTAATCAAGTAGAATCAAAATAAAAGTTTTACACATCAGTCAAAGGACAAGATAACAATACTTCCGAACCTAACTAGCCAAACTCAATTAAGCTCAAGTTTTCAAAATAAAGTTAATTAGATCAGCCTTTGTTATCATTGTTCTTTGTATTATCACATTGAAGTAACGGTCACAATTTAACGGGTTGGGTCAAATTTAGGTGGGTCATATCCATATGGGTCAAGACATTTAACATGTCAAGATTCATCCGAATCTAAATTTGCTTGGGTCAAAATGGGTTATAGAATGAACCAAGACTCAATCCAATTCAATTTTTACTTTTTTTTTTATTTTATTTGTCCTTTTACAGTATTTTAAATACTTAGTAAAATTATATTTTTCTTTATTATGACTATATAAAATATATCAAATTAAAAATATTTTGATATGATCTCTCTCGAGTCAAATAAAATTGCATATCAATTCAATTTTAAATGGGTTAAAATGAATTTGATTGAGATGGATTGAGTTAATAAATAGACCGGTTATTAATCCGTCCAAACTCAAATGGGTTGATCGGAGTGAGTTTAATTTTGGCACCCCTACATTCAAGCAAACATAATTGCAACTAATTTTTTTCATTTATTTTCAGTATCGAATGAGAAATTGAGTTCAAAAATATATATATTTACAATAATAATATATTCAATATAATTTCATAAAAAGTGAGATCTACAAATTATGACGCATATATACAAATTATTTTTATTTTTAATGGGTAAAAGAGACTATTTTTGATCGGCTCAATTAAGAAGAGAAGAATTTGAAACATATTACATATGTTACTCTTATATTTAATTTTCACACACATTTATATGATTTATCCTCATTATATTTGGATCTGTTAGGCCATAGATTTGAAAACACTTTCTGAA
>JAOTQJ010000001.1:31007635-31037496 GCA_025642045.1 Solanum sejunctum | reverse complement strand
TTTTCACACACATTTATATGATTTATCCTCATTATATTTGGATCTGTTAGGCCATAGATTTGAAAACACTTTCTGAATTTGTCTTTCGCCTAATATTTGTTTGGTCGTAGAAATTATTTTATTTTGGGGAGACTAATTGTTGAGACACAAAGTCCCACATTGGTGGTTAATGAGATGAGTGATCTCCTTGTAAAGTTTAGGCAATCCTCCTCCCTTTGAGCTAGCTTTTGGGGTGTGAGTTAGGCCTAAAATCTTCTTCAACATGGTATCAGATGGGATGGGTGGTATTCTTATAAGGTTTAGGCAATCCTCCTCCCTTTGAGCTAGCTTTTGAGGTATAATTAGGCCTAAGACCCAATTCAACAATAATTTTCAAATTTCAAAATCTAGTCCAAATCTCTTTTGGGGCCAAAATATGGCTTTTGGTTCTTTTTATTTTTTTATTTTTTTAAAAACTTATACTAACTTTTATATTTTATATAGCTATCATCTATTATTTTATATTTGCTTTGTTTGCTTTGTATAACTTTTATACTAACTTCTACATTGAATATTATTTGCTCGTGATTTATAAGTTTTCTCTTCAAATTAGTAAATCCTTGATAATTTATGAGATCTCTAATGGTTAATCCTATCATGGATATTGTTTTTTTGTTGGCATAGCTAGATCTATGTAACTTAACGATTTGTGTAGTAAATAGTAAACTACTAATGGTGTAGCAATTTTTATTAAAATATCGTGCTAAGATTTTTGAACAACATATTATTTAATAAATCACAAATAAAATGATTTTGTGATGAGGTGGGCGAAATAAGAAGATAAAGTCTGAAGAAGCCAAGAGGGAAGAGGTACGTTTCTCGTGTAAATAGACCATACAATCTAGTACAACTTTACAGAATCCTTCATAATCGAACGACTGTTTAGACTAGTACTTTTTGGCAAATAATACTTTGAACTTTCAACCACAACCTATATTTCTGCTCAGGGCCCTGGCCCTAGGGACAAATGTCCAACTCAGCATATTTTTAATGAGTGCAAATTACCGTTAAAGAATTTTTGTTTCCTACATTTCAATTTATAATATGCTTTTTTTAGTTAATTTTGACGATATATTTATATATTTAACAGTAATTTTATTTTTTAATAAAATAAATTTTTATTTCATTAATACTTTTTACTTATTTTACATCATAGATTTTATAAAATTTTCTTTCTTTTTCTTAATCTTCGTGATAGGACAAACTAATAATTTGTATAAATTAAAACGGAAAAAACATATTACTATTATACATTTAACAATGGAATTTAAGTTTTGTACACAGTTAAATAAATATAAATGCTAAAGCATATTCTCAATCAAATCATTCAAAATACCTTTGGGTTTAAATTTATATAAGTATTCCGTACTATAATATTGACAAATAACATGAAATATATAAATGACTAGTAATTTGTTATTTCAACATATATAATAACTTAGTTCGTGACAAAAGAGATATTTTTTTTAAGAGTAATAATATTTATTATTATAAAATAATTATAATTAAAGTAATATTATTCCATTTAGAGTTACAAAGTCTTTACTGACATTTATACCTATATTTATTACTATTGTTAAAAATTAGAATGAAATTCTTTATTTATTGTAGTGTTAAATTATACTGAGAATTTTATTATTTCACCCATCTATACTATTTGTTTCCTTTTTCTGACACAATTATAATTATACTTATTCATACTCCCTCAATTTATCTTTATTTGTGTATTGTATTATTTTAGAATGTTTAATAATACCTATCAGGTGTATAAATTTGTTGAACAATTTAGTACCTTCCCATTTTATTTTGGAGATCTAGGGGCTGAACGTTTTCATTGAGTATTCAGTTTTGCAATCATCATTAATTAGTAATGTTGTTTTTCAACGTCTGTTTTAGTATTTCCTTTATGATTATTATTATGAATTATGGCTATTAAATGAAGATGTTCTTGAAACGTAAAAAGAAACGTACCAGCTTCAAACAACTTGTTTTTTTTTTTTTTTACATACAATAAAATTTATTCGCTAAAAGAAATATGTCTCGTGTTATCATGAGAAGCAACGTTTTCCATCAATCTCGGATGGAGTCAAAGATTCACTATTTTGTGGCTTTGGAGTTTGATGGAATAAAGTAAAATGTCTCTTTAAATTGTCTGCGCTTCTTTCAATTGTGAAGTAGCAGTTAATTAATGCAACTTTTAACGCTCACCATTGGTCATTTAAAAATAGTTGTATTATATTTTTAAATATAAGGATCAAATTCTATACATTTAATTTTCTTTCACCTCACAATAAGCGAAAATCTTGAAGTATTGGGGTATTTTTTTTTTTTTTGTTATTATGAGAAGCAAAAAGAATTGAAAAACTTGGCACTAATGATCTTTTTTACTTTGAAATCCATTGTTGACGTGTAGTTTCCTAAGCCAAGAATTTATTCAGCTGTCTGATTATTTAATTTCCTCAGCCGACAAATGTAGTAATTTTCCATTTTTCACCAACTTATGTTTGTCCCTTTATAGCAAAAGCTGTCGTTTGATTTTTGTTTTACTTTAATGGAGAAACATATGTTTGAATTTTTTACACGTTTAATTGGACAAAAGTAAAATAAACAATAATAATTCCATAAGTAATATTTGACGTTGATCGTCTTCTCTTTATCATCCTGCCGTCGTCCTTGAGTCCCATTCAATTTATATGACTAGTGTGATATTTTTTTTTTTCAAATTAATTGAAATTTTTAATTTTTTTTAATATTTAAAATAGTTGAATTGTTCAAAGTTGAAGAAAAATATTTTATTTTTTTATATTTATCCTTTTATTTTATATTTTCTAATAAGATAAATTACATTATATATTTACTATGTATGTATTACCTCAGAAATTCAATTAAAATAGACACAAAGAATATTACTTTTTTTTCTTTTATAAATTTGTGGATTCAAAATATAAGAGTTGAATCCTTGAAAAATAGAAAAAGATAAGTAGTTTTTCTATATATAAGCAGGCACCTCTTATTTAACATGACTGCTTCACTAAATTGATGTGTCTATTCAGCTATCCTAAAAACTCAAGGCTCCAAACGATTGCCAAACTTTACGATTAAGAGGACCCTGCTTAGGCAGCCTCTTAGGGTCCTATTGCGTCCCTACGACAACTTAGCTTGGATCCAAGTTAGTACTAGCAGGCTTCATTAATACAAAAGGCAAACAATGTGTCATTGGGTCTATCAGTAGCAGCACTAGTGGAAGCTAGTAGGATCACACAACTCAATATGATTCTTGGCATATATACTCCTCTAACAAATATATAATAAAAATTAATGTTGACGAAGCACAGCAACAATCCCTCAGCACGTGTATACTTTGCTGCTGAATGTAAGAGACTTCTGTTAATCCGATTTGATTATTATTTGACCCATATGATAAAATTGAATTAGTGATTTGTTGATTTATTTATTTTAATAAGTCACACATTTGTTGCCTATTGTCAGCGTGAAGAGGAGTTTTCAGTAACTTATCATGAATTCTTGAAATATAAAGCTTAGAATTTCTTGAAACTTCAAATAGGCTCTTTTCATCCTGCACTAGCTCGTTTGACAATTTTTTTTTTTGTTTTGGACTTTTAATAGGCAAACTTTGCTACTATAACAAAAATGAATTTTGTCAAAAAAGGGGTTGCAACTCTTGGTCAATGGTGTTTCAATTTTCTCCTCTTTATAATAAGAGAAAAAGCGTCCATTTTCACATATCAGAGGGAAAAAAACAAATCATTGCCGACAGATGATCAGAGGATCTTTTTTTCTCAAAATTTTAATATTTTAGTCGATTAATTATTTAAATTTTTAATTTATTAGTGAAACTTTGATTTCTCTCTTTATAATTCCATCCCCATTATACCTTGTCAACCCCCCTCCCCCCATCTTTTTTTTAAATAGATATTTATCCTGAGGTTTTTTTTTTCATTTATAATAATAGGATTATTCTTCTAGGAAAAGAAAAACAGATATTTTACATATTTGGTGAGTCATTTTTCTTATAAGAAAAGGTTTATGACTATTTCTTTTTAGTTTGGTAGAATTCACAAATTGTAGATATATAGAGCTTTCAGAGTTTTATGAAGGGTAAGAAATTGTGAGATATATGTGTGTGTGAACCTCTTTGTATATACAGTGAATAGTGTGACGTTATTTCTTTTGATATTCTGTACTCTCATTTATCCAGTAGATTGCTCATCTTGTGGATATAGATCGATTAATTAAACACATATTGCTCTAGTCCTAACAAAAAATAAAAAGAATAGGAAAAAAGAAATTAGACCCCTTATTGTTTAGTCAACCTTTGAAAATCCAATAGATCTATCAAGTATAGTGTACTGCAATTATATATGCCCACCGCTCTCTCTTTATGGTTTTTTTTTTTTCTATTTTCACGGATGCAAATGGAAATTAAGAATGGGCGAAGGATGTCTGCACTCGTGACAATCAGTTTGGTTAAAAATTAAATAAATGAAAGGTTTAAACTTATTTACGTACGACGTTAATGGGGAAGAATGTCTGCACTTGTGATAGATAAGTTTGGTTAATTAAATGGAATAAAGGACGTATTTAACTTATATGCATATAAGTGCTATTCGAAATAAAGTGAAAAATGATTTTTGGATAAATAAGATAAAAGAAATGAAATTAAGACTATTTGAATACATGAAGAAAAGATGAACAAATACCTATGTGATAAGGTGTAAGATGTGATCTATAATAGATATAAAGAGAGGTAAAAGTAGATCAACTAAGACTTGGTAAGAGATTGAGAGTTAATTAGATAGAACATGACTTATCTATAATTTATCGATCACAAGGACGTGATAATTCCAAGCTAAGACTAAATACTTGAGTTGAGATCAGTCAGAAATAATATTTCTCCCTTACACAAAGGTATGAGTATATTATATATATATCATCTTTTTTCAGACACCATCTGTGATATGACACTTGATATTTATTATTATTCTTATATATAACAAATTAAAAATAAATTTAATTTATAATATCGAATTTATTGCATTGAATTTATCCCTTTTTAATTTTTTTTATAATGGATGTGATTAAAGTTAAAACTCAAAAGAACAATGAAAATGAAAAAGAGAATGACAGTTGTGAAAGTTAGTGGAAACAATTCTCTACTCTTTTACTTTACACACTTTGTCCCTCTATAATTTCCTCCAAGACACTGATAATTACAATCTTTTTTTTGGTAGAACAAGACCTTTTTTTCTATTTACAAAAAACCAGTGGCCATTGATCATTGATGGTTGAATCAACAAGAATTGTTTTCCTTGTGGATTGAGTTAACTTTTTTTACTTCTAAAACAATTGCTCCTCAACACCCAACAAGTTCTTTATTTATGCAGGATCTTTTTTTTAAAAAAATTATTCATTACAGGTTCATAGTTATATTATAAAAATATATATATACCATGTTCTTTTCCAATAAAATTTCAATTTCAAAATATTACGTACTAAAGTACTATATTGAACATTCTTTTATCACACCTTTATTATCATTGTCGCCGTCCCCAATTATCACCTTCATCATTGTTTTCCAATTTTTTTTCTCATTAGTCAACATATGGTTCCTATTCTTTTCTCTTTTTGTGTCTCCCCTTTTCACCTTTTCTTTGAAATTCTTGAAAAAAATCACCAAATTAAATTTCCCAACAATATCATCCGCTTCTGTCAATCACACAGTATGGTTCATATATATATATATATAAATTTTATTAGACATACATAGATATTAATATGTATACGAGTAACAATCAAAATCTTGAATTCACCTCTAAATCTTATCTCATTGCATCACACCGGTCCTGTTTAGGCTGATAAATTATTAAGATGTCAATTCCCTTATTTTTGTTCTGCTCTGTGTAGAAGAAAGAATGTAGGTCCATGGAAAAAAACTCAATAATTAGGTTCACATGCATTCAAGGTGACCCCCCAATTAATATATTACTCCTTGGACAATACTTTCTAGTTTCTACGTTATTAATTTTTTTAATAAAAATAAAATAAATGAGGGCCAGCTAGGAGAAAAAAAATTATAATTCAATTAATATGGAGATTGTATACAATTTTAGGTTGGGTGCACGTGGGAAGGAGACTCTGGTTATAGGGCCTACCATACATGTTCATGTGGTTGATTCATATATATATCTGGATGGGCCTCTTTTTTGATTTCTTTTAATATCCTTAAACTATTCATCATTGAAAGTTATATTTTTCATCTGCAAATTATTGGGGTATTTGTTTCTATACATAAAGATAACTCGTCTGTTTCTTACGTACAGTTATTACATGAATATTATTATGTAAAACATGGGCAAAAAAATATATAAGTGTCTTACTTTTTTTTTTTCGATATGCCTCAAAAAATATATATTTTTATATTTAAGATTACAAGATTAAAAAAAATATATACTATTGAAGATTTTTTTCTTAAATTTCGCACATACTCAGTTAAACTAAGACATTTAAATTAGAACGGAAAAAGTTGATGGAGGGACCCTTTGTTGATGAGGTACATGTAATAAGAAGACTTTGATTCATGGAGTTTTATGGTGATAGTGAGTGTTGGATATGAAAGAGTGATATAGCTTGCTTGCTAGCTAGTTATTCCTCACATGCAAACTAGGCCCATTTGCTATAAGTAAAAATTGGGACTTGTAATGGAAAAGAAAAATAGAGATAACCAAAGGTATCTAGCTATCTTTTTTCAGTAGAAGCAAATGCTGTCTCTTTACAAAATTTCACTTAATAAGGAGATTTTTTCCTTTCTTATACTGTTTTCTACTCTAGCATATCTCTTATGTTGTAAGCAAGATATGATTTTTTTTCTCTTTACTCTATTTATCAATTTGAGTCTTGATTTATTTGTTTCTATCATAGGGGTGGGACCCTTTAATTTCTTTCTCCTATTCCCAAAAATAGATAAAAGTTAAATTACCATAGAGGATGTATTATTAGTGTCCATATTCTTCAAATTGCAATCTTATTTGTGGCTTTCCAAGTCATTTAGCAATTAGATGGATATCCTTCACCTCCCAAAGATATGACTTGGGAATTTTCTTGATTCTCTTGTGATTCTCACTACTGCTTGAACCTCAAGTATGTAATAGCACATTAACATTATATTCCAGGTACAAGTAATCCATATCTTTATAAATATGTCTATTTCGTCGAGCCTCTTTTCAAGACAGTGTCAGATCATATGGGTCGGAGAGATACCACTTTAACCCTTTCTTTTTGACTAAATAGTTAATCTATTAAACTTGTGAAATTTATCACCCTTTTCCCTTCTTCTTTTTTAGTGGAAAGTTACCCTTATGTTTTTATTATTAGGAGGATGTCTGGATATGGAATTTGGAAAACGTACACTTTTATGACACATCAAATGTACTCTTAGAACTTGTTGTATCAAACGCGCCCTGACATTTTTATGGCTTGATAAAATGAGAAACAAAACTTAAAAGATTTTCAAAAGCAAAAAATGCTGATCCTTTTAAAACATATAAAAGAGTGTAATGTACAATGAAGTGAGAATTTGTTTTTCTTTTTGTTACATAGATAGGAGATGAGATTATAAGTTAGAGAATCGAATTCTCAATAATAAGATAAAAGTTCATGTAATTTACTAACTGAATTATTAAAATCTTCAAAGATTTATTGAATTTTTCATCTTATATTCGGTACTCACAAAATGATCCAACTATATATAAATGAGCGAAAAAATTAAATCTCACAAAGACAATTAATCCGCACTTGAGCACAATTCTTATTGGTAATGATAAAGTTGTCATCATGACATATTGGTTAAAAGGAGTGGAATTAACTTAAAAGACTGTCAAAAGTAAAAACTATCTCCATCTGTAGGAGACAAGGATAGACACCCATTTAGGCTATATATCTGAGCAGATAGTCGCTTTCTGCAGAGGATTCTTTTTGGTTTAAACAGGAATACATAAGTGGTTACAACGGTAAAAACTAAAAAAGTCATAAAACTTTTTGATTGAATGCTTAATCAACAAACAAAATTACAATCTGTAAATACAAAGATCTACAAGCACAAAAGAAAAAAAAAAGTACATATACTATCATCATATACCATCCACAATACCATCCACAAAAGGAGGATGATCAACAAACTTTCCAATATTTTAATCAAGTGTTTTAGACAAAGAAAGGGAAATATGTGTAAGACCTATTTACAGATTAAGAAGGCAAAAAAAAAAATAAATTATAAATCTATAGCACACACCTGTAGGAAATTAACCATCCATAATAAGTGAGATAATTAGCCATTGAAAATGGGCTAAGAAAATTGTCCAAAGACGGCAGGCAGCCTCTGGAAATTGTTGTTGCCATATAAGTCTGTAGTTTGTAGAGAAGTTTGCGGCGTTTGATTCTGAAGCCATGAACCTTGTGTCATGAATTGTGTCTCCGATTTTGTTTCGCCATCGTACAACTCTTGATGCGGAGGGATTTGATGATGATTGTCGATTGTGTTATTATTAACACCAAGTGAAAACGGAGTTTGCAAATATTCGGACCATTTGATTTCTTCTCTTTCTGATTTCCCCGAACCGTCTGCTGCTGTTGCGCCTGCTGGTCCCCAAGCGAAAGAAGCAGCAGCAGCAGCAGCAGCATTGTTATCGAAAAATGAACAGTTGCTTTGTAATTCGATACTGTTACTAGTACCGTTACTGTTGTTGCTGCCATTGCTACTGATCGTACATGCTTCCCAATTCTGGAACTTGTTGATATTAAAAGTGCGCGCCAACGGCGATATTGTGGTACTGAGAATTGACGACATAGAAGAAAAGGTAGCATTTGGCAAAGGGCTACAATTGAACTGATGATCAGATACCATATTGTCAGCAGAAGTAGAGGTTTTGGTATTGAAGAGAATATTTGTGTTGGGATTATAATTGTAAAAAGAGAGATAGCTTGACAAATCAGGAGACTTGCAATTGGTGGTGAAAAATTCATGAGTTGGTGGGGCAATATTATTTGCCTCATGAATAAGTGGATAACGCTCCATGTTATTTATCATTGAAGATGCGGCCGGCTTAATAATTGACTTTTCTGTTGAAAATCTATTCTCATGTGCATCAACAAAATTGAACTCATTATTTGAACTTTCAGAAACTTTGTCATTGTTCTTATTATTACTGTTTGCCGACGCTTTCTCTTCGCTCTCAACTTCCGACAGCGGCTTGTGAGTATTCGGATCGATTCCTCGTTGCCGTAGCTTTTTCTTAATTGAAGAGTTCCACAGATTCTTAATCTCGTTATCTGTTCTTCCAGGCAATCTAGCTGCAATTTGCGACCACCTGAGAAGTATGTATTACAACATCATGAAATGAATCAAACGTACTGTTCTAGTATTAAAGGATAAATATATTACTTGTTCCCAAGAACTGCATGAAGTTCAATGATCAAATTTTCTTCATCCTGTGAGAATGTCCCTCTTTTCAAATCAGGCCTTAAGTAGTTAATCCATCTCAGCCTACAACTTTTTCCACACCTCTGGAGACCTGCTACCATTGAAAACAATACTAAAATTACAACAATTATGTCTCAGTTCAAACAAGTTGAGGTCAACTATGAAATAATTTTTTTTGGCAATTTCAACATGCATTTTGAAGAAAGTGGTTAGTAGAAGTGATAGTGGACCTGCTAGTTTAGGGACAGAGCTCCAACAACCGTGACCAAATTTAGTAATATGCTTTATAAGTTTCTCATCTTCTTCAGGAGACCAAAGGCCTTTCCTTAACTTCTGTTTGTAGCAACAAGAATGCCTCCCCATGTGATATCTGCAATGCTGGGAAACAAAAAAGTCTAAAATAAAGAAGGCAAAGTTTGTAATTTCTTTTTTTTTTAAAGTTTGAATATGCTAAGTGAAGCTGGTTGATTATATTATTTCGAAAGTCTAGAGAGAGAAAATGATATTTAGGAAGGAGAATGGAAGCTATAGAAAATGAAAGGGGAAGGGAGTTGTAGTCTGTAGGAATCAAATGGATACAAGGGCGGAGGAGACTTATAAAGAAGGTCATATTCAGCAGATGATTCCATTTTTGAGGTTTATTTCTTCAATTTCTTTTAATATAAGAATTGACATAAAATACATAGCAAAAAACAAAGAGTAAGAATACAGAATGAAATAAATCTATCGTATTAAAAAGAACATAAAGGTAAAATAAAAAATTTAAGATTAATTATTCTTATTGATTAAATTAAAAAAGTATGTCAGATAAATAGTATGATTTCTTTTTCTTATTCCTTATTTTACTTTTTCCCTTAAAAATCCCATTTTACCTATGCTAAATTTGAAATTTAGAAATGGAGCTCCAATATTCTGACGTGCATTTGTCTTATCAAAGGGTTTTGAGAAATTAATGAGTTTGACAGCACTTGTGTGGGTCATCAAGACAGATATTTATTTCATGACCACAATATTATTTCCACTATTCGTAAAGTCTTTGTAGAAATTAAATTAAAATTTATGACAAGTTGTAATTTGGATGACTTTGTTTAAGATAATAAGATTTATTGAGTTTGATATTGTCTGTTCAAATAAATTATTCTTGTCCTTTCAAATTATTTATTATAATTTCTAAATATAATCATCGCTAGTAATTCAAGATAAATATAATATATATATTTTTTTCTTTTATCTTTAGCTATATTTGTTATTTGAAACTATAAATATCTTAATAGAAAAAATAATTAATGAAGAAAAATTATATATTAAGCCCATAAAATAATCAAAACCTTTGATAATTATTTTTTTTTTTTAAAAACACTACAGATAATTTGACATAAAAAAATATTATTTTTTATACGT
This sequence comes from Solanum sejunctum, assembly GCA_025642045.1. Classification (NCBI taxonomy): domain Eukaryota; kingdom Viridiplantae; phylum Streptophyta; class Magnoliopsida; order Solanales; family Solanaceae; genus Solanum; species Solanum sejunctum. The sequence continues at coordinate 31,026,560 of JAOTQJ010000001.1, read as the reverse complement.
TTTATTATAAAGATTCCAAACATAAAAAAAGGGTTAGAATATTTGAATAAGTTTAAAGGGATTTGTAGACTAAGAAATCTCCATGATTGGTTAAAGCTAGCAATTAGGGTAAACTATATTAATTAATGGTAAGAAAAAAACTTCTGCCATCATACATTCCCTTGTCTTTCATTATTGACATAATATAAAATTCCTTATACTCTAATCATATAATTTTTATATCTATCTTTGCCAGGTGGAATTCAAATAATTAAATTGTCTTTTCTATTTTCTTGTTTTGCCGTGCTGGTCCGTGAATTATTTTCGTGAACTGATCATAATCTTTTTCTATAATATATAACGTCATTAAAGTTTAATGAATAATTTAAAAAATGAAAATAGAGTATATAAGTATTTTTCTTCTCTAAGAACATGGATGGTATCTTCCCCTATCATCTTATTCCACCAACTCCCATATTTTAATTTTTTTTTAAAGAAAGAATCAAATAATAAGATAAAGAAAACAAAGAAGACTCTTAACATTTCCCATGATTGATTGTGATTTTTTTTTCTTCTAAAGATTGTTTATTTTTCCCATTTATTAGAAAAAGGAAAAAAAATTATTTTGTCATCTAATCATTTGTGTGACTAAATCAAAAAATTATTAAAATGAGTAAACGGTGTGTTTTTCATCTAAACACAGCCGACAATGACAATGATATAGCTGTCGTATTCTGAGTTTTCAGAATGCCAAAAAAATTGAGTACGGACAAACTCTGTTCAATTACTCTTTCGTCCTAAAGTAATTTACTCAAAAAAATTAGTTTCAATTTTCTTGAATTTAATCTTCATTTTCTGTGAAACAATTATGGCGCTGAAATGCATCTAAATTAAATGTGTCATAAATTATTCATGGGTTTTATAGGGGTCTAAAAATTGTGTCTCCCTTGGACAGCATGCTTTTGATCTTATAGACTACACAATAAAAGTATTAGGGTAGTTGGACAATATACTCGGATAAAATAGATTTAAACAAATTATAATGGATTAATATATTTCAATAAAATATGTTTTGAAATAAAAAATGCATCAAGTAATCACGAATCTTCTTTCTTAAAATTGCATATAATTAAGGAACAGGTAATTACAAGATAGAAAAAGAGAAACTTCTTGGCGGAATAAGCCACAGTGCAAATTAGGCAGACCCCGAAAAACTATTCAGAAAGCAGTAAATTAAATTGGAAATTTCGGTGTATATTTTACTTTAAAATATTTTAATTATATTTTATAGTTATAGTTTAAATAATTAAATTTTATAATTATAGTTATAACAATGTTTGTATGATTCGCGCAATATTTGTATAATTCATAGTTTTTGTACACCATTTGTATATTCGTGCACAACATTTGTATAATTCGTTATACTATTCATACTGTTTGTATATTTCGTTATACAAGTTGATTCACGCATAACTTTTGTACAATCATGCACAATATTAGTATTTTATATAAATCCCATGAATTATACAAAATTCAAACTGTAATTACAATAAGATGTTTGTCCTCAACCGTAATTAGTTCAAACTATAATTATATTAACTAATTAACTAATAACTTATATATATTTACTTATCCGCCTAATTTTTTCTTAAATTCAGTTGAGAATTTCTCATACAATAAATGTGGATGTAGTTCTATCTGTTTCTTTTTTCTTTTTTAGTTTTTTGTCTAGACCGTTATTACTATTTAATTTATTTTAATTTAATTAAAAAAAGTGACAGTAAAGAAAAAGAAGATGCAATGGCGGATCTACAGGTCGGTTCAATGAGATTGGGGTCTAAAGTCAAATTCTAAAAAGGGATCTTAATTTTTTTAAAAAAATTATTTTATATATTTTTATTTAAAATCTATGTTTTTAGGCTTTTTCAACGCAAAATTATTAATTGTTGTTAACATATTTAAATTATTCAATTGAATAAATTTTAACAGCTAAAACAAAAATATATGCACTTATGAACTAAGAATGATAAATTTTATAGAAAAACTATAAAATAAAGTTAGAATGATAAAACTTGTTTGATGAATTTGATAAGATATATGATAATATTGCGATAATGGCGTTGATTATTGAGTTCCTTTAAGCACTTCTTGAAATTTTGAAGAAATTGTAAGCACCAAAAATTTTTTAAGCAGAGAGCATAAGATAATTTTTTGGTGCAAGATTAAGTAATAATATATTTTAGTTACAAGATATTGCCCATCTGGAAATTTTGCACTAAAAGAGACTAAGCCGTTAAGGGATGAACCTATTATAACAAACCAAATCAATTAAAATAGCAGACACTTCACTTTTCCATTTTCCTAAGAGTGTTTTCTTGATTTTCTCCTTATCTTCCTTTGACATGTTCTCACGGCTTAATAAAAAATATAAAAATAATAATAATAAAACCCCTTCTACACCTTTTTTTTAAAAAAAATAATTAAAATATATATATATTTTTAATAATATATATAAGTATATTTTTTTTAAAAAAAAAAATGGAGGCCCCAAGCCATGGCTTTAGTGACTTGGGCCTTGAGCCAGCACTGCGGATGTAGTATATGTTCTTAGGAAGTTAAAAACTTATGCATGGACTTTGTATTTTTTTGTTAAAAAATTCATAATATTTATAAAATTATGACGATAAAATTGTTATCTAATCTCATAAATTTTAAATTTTAAATTTGAGCATAAAAAAAATGAATTGTACATAGCATAGTTGATAATTTAATTAAATGTGTATGTATATGGTGAAGCATGCAAAGTTGTATATAGGTGGTGACCCAATATGATAGCACCCTGCACCACAAAGATACTCCTACTTGTACTACTAATTACACCCCTTTATCCTACATTTTTAATTCAATAGGCCACTTCTTGATGTGCCTGCCGTCTCTTCTTACTTCATTCATATTATTTGGCACCTTTCCTGGTCAGTGGACTACTTTCTAACAGCTGTATATTGCACACGTCCTCAAAAAAGTGGAATTTATTTTACCCTTCACAATTCCAGAATCTTTGTTTTTTCTTTTTCTTTAACGTTTCTCTTGTTTTTATTGACTTCATTACACCAAGAAAAGACATTTGTGAAAAGCTGCACAATTCTAGTTAGTCGGCGCAGACATTTAATTAAACAAGTTTAAAGCATATACAGTTGTAAATTTCTGTTTCTACACAATTATAGGTAGTTGCAGATAACTCATTAAATTTGTAAGGATTTTCCTATAATAAATTAAATTGCATTGATAGTATACATTCGGAATAAATTGTACGATTATATCTCAAGAATGTTACATTTACACATTTAGGATACTTCAGCAATAATTTCGATGGCGTTTAACCTCAGTATCATGATAATATTGTTCCTTAAAAATAGAACGGAGAGAGTAACTCACCAGGTCGTTGGTGAAAACCTTGTTCTACAAGATGTGCTCTATAGCGCTCAGTTGACCCCATCTGAAGGTAATACTCGATTTCCTCTTTTGACTCCTCCTCTGGGCCTCATTGCTCCAAATAAAAATAAAAAAGAAGATAGTAGAGAGAGTGAATGAGAATCAAAATCAAAAGTTATGAATTTTGAGTTTTGGAATTAAAAAATCCTAATAAAATATGATTTATTTATTTTTTGTGAATGTTCTATTATGCTAATTTAAATTAATCGTAAGGACAATTCCAGAATTTCCAAAACCATAATGTTTAAGTTGTGGCCAGTTTGTATGTTGATAGGAGTAGGGTCAAGTATAAAGTGTGGCTCTTTCTATTTAGGGGAAGCCACAACCAACAGTCTTAAAACCACACGTTCCAACTCCTCCCTTCCCACCTTTAGGGGACTTTTTCATGACCCAAAACCCTTCGTATTTCCAATCATACGCATTCATGACAAAACAACCTTTTTTAGGATTCCGTCGTGTTAATTTGATTGTCATTTCTATGACCAATCAAGCCATACGTCCCATATATATGAAAACTTTTCCCTCCCTTTTTACTTGGAGTAACTATACAAAAGTAATTTCAATTTAATATTATTATAATAATAGATATATTTTAAGTCCGATTCAACTTCAAAAACTAATTATGAGATGAGAATCTATCAAAAACTATATAACAAGACCAATAACTCCATCCACTTACAAGGTGGATTACAAACAATATTAAAGTTTATTTGTTTTTAAAACATGTGGGGTTAGTAAAAATGTCTTTTACTTGCCGTCTGGCTTGAGACTTCATTTAAATATATCACGGGCTAAGCTTTGACATCGAGACAGCCATAAAAGACTTGGAGAAATAAATAAAAAATGTGGCATCCATAACTGGTTTCTTAAGTATAAAGCATCCCTTAATAATTTCTTAATTATAAGCATCTTTCTTTAATATCAATTAAACGGCTAGATATTCCAATGAAAGCTACGTGTGTAGACACGTCTAATACTTCATAACCTTTCTTTAATTCTTCTTTTACTTTAAGCACGTTCTTGACTTTTTAAAGAACAAAAAAGAAATTGATATCAAGACGAACAATATGTAATTACAAGTATAATTTTTTTAATTAATATATAGTTTGTCTTATGTTCTCACACTAGGAAGTTTCCTTGACCTTAGCAGTATCCTAATTTAAGATATTCTCACGATATTATTTCTTCCGATCTCTTTTATACGTAGTCTTTATTATAAATAAATAGTTCTTAATATATGAAATTTTACAAAGAGTTTAAATTATATGCATCGTCAGTGTACAAGATTTTCTACACTATTAGGTAACTTTAAAAATTATTACCATAATTTTTTCAAGTAATATTTATAACTTTTGAAAAGAATATAATTTAGAAAAATATTAAAGATAATTTAAATCCTAATTATACTATAATCTAAATTCCTTCCTAATTTTTAAATTTTTTTCCTTTCATAATTTGAATCCAAATTATACTCTCTCTTTCTTGTAGGTATTATATGATTATGGTAAAATGACAACATTGCGATTATTCCTTTTGTTTTTCTCAATTTATTCTATTCATCTTTCATTTTATTAAAAAAAAAAACTTAATTTATGACATTTATATTTATAATAATAATAATAATTCTAATAAAATATGTGATAAAAAAGAAGATTTGAAAGAGATGGAAGATGTAGGGAATTGTTCATGAGATTTTCCATCTTTCTATGAAAAATGCAACAATAGAAAAATAAAACGAACACTTCAGAAAATAGTTAATTTTGTGAAAAAAAAATTCAATAAATCCTAGAATTAATAAACAAAATAAAAAATATATACAAAAGTTAGCTTTGATTGTAAATCTAAAAATATAATTTTTATGTATTGAAAAAAGAATATATAAAAGACTATGTACTGAAGGAGAGAAGAATGGATATATGCTTTTATGTAAAATAATTAAGAAAAAAAGATAGTTAAATTGTAGTGGAAGAAATCAACAACAACAACAAAAAAACTAAACTATCTAACAAAGAGGAAGAGAGAGGATGAAAGAGAGAGGATGAAAGAGAAAACATAATAATTGTGTTTATTTTTTTAAAATATAAGTAAATAAATAAATAAATATTATAAAGAAATACATATTCGTAACCTGCAATAGTAGGTCAATATTAGCTAATGGTGTAAAATTTTAGTACACTGATTTTGCACCAAGATTAAATTCTTTACAAAATTAATGTATAAATGATATTGTTCTTCTTATTTTATCCTTGATAGTTAATGAGGTTTGAACAAATACATATAATCAACTAGACAACAAATTTTTTTTTAATAAATATTAAATAAGGGCAAATGGTACAGTCATTTTTTTTTCTTAATGCAAGTGTAATCATAGAAAATAATATATAAAAGGAACGAAAGTGAGTAATTTTTATTCTCTCCTTTGGATGTATTTTACACTTTATTCAAAAATTAATAAATAAAATGCATATTTATTTCAACAATCATATTCATTGATGTATAGCTTTAATGAATTAGTTGAAAAATAATTTGAATGACTAATTAATATTAAGAAAATATAAAACCAGAGAAAACATGTCTTTCTCTTGATATGCTAAAATAAATATATAAAATTAAACAATTTAGAAGTAAAAATAACCCGGGGGGGGGGGGGGGTAATTTTAATTTTAGTCAGAAAAAGAAGTAAGTAAGAGTAATTAATCAAGAAAATAGAAAGGATCCCACAAGGGAGATACTTGTAATCTGCCATCTGAGCTTGTCTCTTTATTTCTAGAGAAGAGTACTGTATGAGCTGTTTCTCATTATTTATCAAGTCAACTATTTATGGGGTACAATGCTTATTCCCTTTGTTTTTGATTGCTCCACAAATTTTTTAATCTATTAATGTCATTTTGCTTTGCTGTAACTTAATAATATTAACCCCCGGCTAAAAGAATTAAAAGAAATGGAGATTTAATTTATTAAATGAAAATATTTAAACAAAGTTGAATGGTGCATTGTCGTTTGTATTTAATTTGCGGTTGATATAAATAAATCCACAAATTCCATCTCTGACAGTTTTGATTAATTCTAACTTCATTTCAAAGGAGAATATTTGTACTTCCATGCTTTAGCCGCCTTGCAGAGAATATCTTTCTCTATTTAATTCCATAAATTGTTTTGACATTTTTAACTGTTTCCCCATTTTTTATTTTATCCATATGCTGTAATCTTTTGGATAAGGATATGTCCATTAATTACAGCTCAATAGGCTCATTTCTTGTCATTTGTAAATTCTATTTTTTCACAAATAGTAGGAGCTACAGTGCATATTAGACATTTATTGGTTTAAAATAAAATAATGTTGTTCTTATTTCACTGCATTGTTGACAAAGTTCCAAATTTGTCAATTATATGATGATTGTCTTTTTTTAAATAATTTTTAGATTGAATTAGACTTAAAAAAATTATCTTTTGTTATGATACTTTAATTTGATTCTTGTTTTTTGATATTGTGACTCAAATTAATGTCATTCATACATCAAATGTCTTGTCCTACTATGCAGGAGACGGTGGAGAGGCTCACACAGTTGTTGAGAGATAGATCATCATCTCTTTAATATGATTTGAACAATTTTCCTTGCACAAATGAACTTTTGGGATTGAGTTAGATTCAAGATATACTTTTTATACGATATCAAAGCATGACTCGCCTTAATTTCTCATTTTCGATGTTGGACCTCCACGCCATGTTGTTCGTGCACGAGATGTCCAGCCCTGGACGTAAAAGCAAGTGTATAGAGTTGGTCTTTAAGATTTCGACAATGATCACTTTTTGAACTAACTTTTATGATTAAGTTATACGATAAATCTATCTTTTCTAAAATTAAAAGAAAAAACATAATTGAGAAGGCTGATGACAATGCTCATTAGTATTTCTTTTCTCCGTTGTGTTTTTATTGCTACTATAATAATTTTTTGGGCATTAAATGCGAGTAAGGCCAGGACAAGAAGTCCAACAAAAGAGGTCAAAACGAAGGTCTACAAGCCAGATGGGTGTTGTGGGGATGTATCCAATGCAATCCATATAAATAAATAAAATAGTACATAATAATAATTTTAGGTTTTAGTCCCCATATATACAAGCAGTATCTATTTGAAATACAAATTGATGAGCTGTGGATTCGATTTAGGGAGGATGAACATTTACTTGCAAGTCCTTAATTAATTGACATTAAAAGCTTGTGGCCCCCTATAACCAAAGGACATAATCACAAATAAATTTCATAGAGACAAGGATTGAAAGATTACATTAAAAAAAAGCCCTGTGTGGGGTTTCTTCCTATGTCGGTCCTTCCCTTTCTATCAATTTTTTATTAGCCTTGTGGGGTTTCCTTCTTCCTAATAATTAATTGACTCTCTTTTAAGGTTAAAAGTTTTACCCGTTTCTTTCAAGTTCACAATGAATCTTACTGTTGCGATACGTACGATGACGATTTGATTTTACCTTAAAAGGGGAAATCAATCTGAATACTATGTCTCTGTTTCTAAATTAATAACGTAATGGGATGAAAACGAATAACGATCTTGAGTAAGTGAACGAATGACCTTTAGTTGATCCCTCAAATAGTAATTCAACTATTAATTTTTTTCAGTCACTTAACTTTCCGTTTTAACCTCAAGCTTAAAGATACTCATTCACAAAAAGCCACTTAAATATGAAATTTGTCTCGAAAAGCCATTTGACTTTGTTTTATAACTCAAAAATCTCTTAACTATTGCTATGTCACTTACAATAAAAGTTAATCAAAAATTGTCAGTTTAATTTTTTTTTAAAAATCTAGTTTAAAATAAAAATTGTATTTCAATGAAAATTTTAATGAAAAAATCATTTAAATTGGTCAGATAATTTTTTAATAAATTATTGAGTGACTTTTTAAATGGCATACCGATAATTAAGTGACTTTTGAATTATAAAAGAATGTTAAATGACTTTCAATGAAAATAACTTATAATTAAGTGACTTTCTGAAATGTCCGTTCAACTCCAAAGATACAAAAATAGCATGTTGATTCGGCACCAAACAAGATAAGGATGAGATAAATTTATAATTATGTATATCATGAAAAAGGCTGAGATTTCAATCGTAATTGAATAGAAGATTTTAAATAAATAAATTTAATCGACACTACTTAGCAGGATTTCTCGAGAAATAGTCACCTGATCATTTGTGACATGGAGTTGTGCATTTTCGATTCAAACATATGGAATTTATTAATTAAGTTGTACTACAAAAGCTCTTAATTAGCTCTCACTATTTTCAGACATAAAATACTCATGTCTCTGTTTGTTAAAATTCACCAAGGTCGAGGCTAACATGTGTTAAAACATTTTGCCTAATGTATGTTTGGATTAAACAATAAGCCATGCATATCATATCCACCTAATTTAAAACTAATTTCTATTTGTTTGATTGTTCCATTACAATTTTACTACCCAATGCAAACTGATCCAAAAATTTCTTTAGTTTGTCCCGACTGTATCAAATAAATCAAAAAAAAAAAGATATTCTTTTTCTTTTATTTTGATAAAGTTTCCTATGGGTTGATTTCCACAATATGTTCAAATAATTTCTAAACTTTAGATTACCAACTTGAGCTATACCCAAAATGATTTGCCAAAAAGATAATTTTCACAATTAACATGTTGTTCAGGGAATATACTGGGAGAATTGGTTTTGTTGTTGGGATGCAAAAATGCAAATTCCTCTCTCCCACATCGGTCGTGGAAAGATAAAATGATCAACTTATAAGGTTGAACTCAATCCAATTAGTATGAAGTCTTTTGGGAGATGCCCAAAAATAAATCCGTGAACGCTTGGTCCAAAGCGAACAATATCATACTTGTGGGGTTGGGGTGAAGGGTACGCGTGATCCCTACACCTAGTGGTATCAAAGCCCAGGTTCGGATTACAGGAGTAATGGACCGACGTGTGCGGAGTTACCGGTGTGGTATTAGACCAAAAGATCTGCAGGGGTGTCTTGTATCGAAAGTCTTCATGTCAAGTGGTGGTACAGGCGGTGTATCCCGCACGTTGTTGCGGCGGTACAAGATAGTGATAGATCTGAAATGATAATCGCTAGATGGCGTAACTTAGCGATGTGGAGGTCTATAGTCATAATCGAACATGACGCTTGCATAGTAAAATTAGTATTACTTTTGATATAATAATAAATGTTTGATCCTAATAAACGTATACATAATCATTTTATGAGTGGTAATTTTATATTATTTTACCCGATAAATATTTAATCGACTCAACATATCAAATTTATGTGGGCTATCTAACACTGAAAAACAACCCTTTGACCATGAGAATTATATAAGTTTTTTACTCAACTTGAAAAATAATTATAACTTGTTTTTCATTTCCATCTTTATTTTTCAAATAAAATACTCTCTTCTCTCCTTTACTCAAATATAACTTCGTCTCCAACATCAATTTGATCAATTCCTGTAAATCTAAACAAATTCCTATAAGTCCGGAGCTCGTTTATATCAAAAAATTTTTGTACACTCAACTGTCTTTTCTAACGTAACTAACAAATCATCTTAACTTTAAGTGCTACATTTATGACCCTATTGGTATGTCAAGTACTCATAGGAGGACATGTGAATCTGGGATAGTGCACATAATTTTCAAAGAAAGAATGTCATTTTCAGTGTGTGGCTAAGAATTATTTTTTAAAATAGTAGGAGGACTTGGAAGTCACACATCTATATAAGTCAAAATATTTAAGTGTTATATTACATGATTGAAGTATAGGTGAGCTAGCTGTACAATGTACGAGAATAGAAAGGGAAATCCAAATTCCAAATCAAATAATTTATCTCTTACTTGTGTGGAACATGCATTTGCCGAAGCCTTGCTGGGCTACGCGTCAGCCAAATCAACTTTTTAATGGAAGAAAGTATCCAAGATTTAAATTTTTCGTCCAACAAAATATGACCAACTTTCCATAAATTAGGATTATCAAAATTAAGGTAATACGAAAAAGAAAAAATTCGGTCTACATTCTTATCATTCATATTTTTCCTATATATTTTTCAAGTTCCTGCTCGGTTTGCATGCGGGCACAAAACAATAATTAATATTTAATTGGCTAAAACAAGATATAAATCATGATTTAAATAAATAATTTTTAGACTTTATTTTTTTATTTTCAAAGTAACTCTTATCAACTAGTACTAATTTGAGGTAAACTACCAAACAGTGAATTTTGAACCCTTCATAAAGGGGTTTAATTTCCATGGTTCCCCCATTGTTTTTGTCATAAACTTATCATTTTTTTAAAAAATAAATTATTGGCTACAAAGAGATTTTAACAGACTACTTGACCAAGTGGATTGAAGCAATACCAAAAGCCTGAAGATTAAGAGGAAAGTCTCCAATTGAACTATGAGCTAGGTCTTCATTTTTGTTTGGGCCATGGCGGCCATTCTACTTGAGGAGATATCTTTACTATTTTTGTGCTTTTTCCATTTTAATATGTTTATTTTTTTTATATATATATATTTAAAAATTATAAAAAAAATTCAGGGGCATTATAATAATTAATAATTTAAAATACTTAATAAACATGTAAAAAAATATTTTTGTCTTAAAATTTTATGAATACCACATAAAATAGGATAGAGAAAAAACATGTATTTGAAAATAATGTAGACTCTCCAATTAATTTTACAAGACATATAAAAAATTTGATTGAGTTTTAAAATTCTATCAATGCCACCTAAAATAGAAAAGAGAAAGTAACTTATATTTGAAACAATGCAAAAAATACTTGAAATTTCAATAATAGACAGTTTAAAATAATTAAAAGACATATAAAAAGTTTGATTTGACTTTCAAAATTCTATTAGTGTAGCATAAATTGAGATAGAGGGAATAACATATATATATTATTTAAAATTATATAAAAAGTATTAAAAATTACAATAATTGATAATTTTTAATTATTTAAAAGACATAGCAAAGATTCAATTAATTCTCAAAATTTTATTAGGACCACATAAATTCAAATGAAAAGGATAATATATATTATTTGAAAACTACTTAAAAAAGTACTATAAATCAAATAATTTAAAAAATTTAAAAAAATATACTAAAATTATTGACTCTCCAATTTGTATCTGGGCCACATAAATTAAGGAATTTGCCAATAGTACATAGCTATAACTGTGGATTACTAAATCTTTTGAAGCAAATATATGATCAAATATTAATGATCTAAATCATGATTAAAATCATTTTTTGATTAATTAAATCTTATTCATTAATTTTAATTTATGTCATATATTACCAATTTAAATAAAAACTTGAAAAACATAGAGAAGAGTCGGATCCATAATTTTGGAAATGACCTTAACTTTGTAAAAGTAAAATAAATCCTTTCTAATGTTTAGTGTGAGTAACCGGCCCTCTCTCTACCAACCCACTAATTATGTAATTCTTGTTTTTCTAATTGGATGGACTCCCATGAGAAAGTGACTTGATTTTTTTTAGCCACACTTAATGTTTCTATAAAATCATTGAGTACAAGATGTGATTTAATTTTACAATCACTCAACTATGTCAAAACGATTTGATATATCTAGTTTAAATTTTAAAAATAAATTATATAATTTTGTATTTATATCATGTGTTATTCATTATAATAAAATCTTGATGTTATTTAAAACATTCTGGCTGATGATTAATGTACCCTTTCCTTTTTTTATCTATTCTCTACCCCTCAGTTGTCATAATATATGTTTAGAGATTCATTAGTAGGATAATGTTGATCATAGATGATGTTACGATTACTATTTTGAAAATTAATTTGATTTTTATACAATAATGGTATAAAAAAATATTAATTTACATAGAAACATAAATTTTCAAAATTAATTAAAGGTACACGTGTATCTTCACTAGTCACAAGTAATTGGTAATTTAAAAATTAAGTAGATCTACATGTTATTGCAAGTTACATAAACTTCATTAATAGTAAAAAACATAATCATATAAAAGATTGTGACTGACATGAAATGAGTAGAATTTTAATAGCCCAGTTAACTAAAAATCTAAAATTTTATCTTATTAATAAAAATTCAATGTCTTATCTTGTAATTTTTTCATTTTTTTCCGTCCCAATTATTTTTTTTAATAAAAAGAGGAGTACAAGAATGATGATTGGAGATAAAACTAAAGAGCTTTTCAAGGAAGTTATAAGTGGTGATGTGAAAGTATATATATATGAAGTGAAACTGATGAAAATTATTATAAGAAAGTTATTTGAAAAGCCTATAGCAGTAAGGGGACATAATCTTTGTGTCCTTGAATAAATAGAAGTGATGCTTTTTTGAGTTATCTCCAAAGACAACTTTACTAATTAAACACTATTTAGATACAATGAAGGACAACTAATTGACAAGAAAGAACAACAATAACATAAATAATGGGATTTCACTTTATGTTTAATCTTAATTAGTGTACTTGATTGCTTTCGATATTTTACTTTTTTGTTACATAATTTTCCTTTTAAAATTCATTAATTCGATTATTACTAAACAGTTGTCAATGCCTCCTTCATCCCCCCTTCTGCTCCTTTCTCTTAATCACTTTTTCACGCTTTGATTATGTTTTTTTCAAACAATCCTTTTTCTATAGAAGAAGGGTTGAGAAGAAATTAAAATTTGGTTTCAAGGAAAACTCTTTTTTCAAAACTTTTTATTTGTCGAACATAGAAAATTGAATCGAACTTTTAGTAATTTAAGTAGTTACATAAAGAACTAATTGCCAAAATCCCTCCTCCCTTCTTTGGCCTTGAAATCTCTTATATTCTTGAACTAATAACGTTCTTCAGCTAACTTAATCTCCTTCATCCTTTAGGGCCAACAAGGAAAAGTATATAAATATTCACCTATTGTTTATCGATTATGTATTACTGACTCGCACACATTTAATTAGGATACTTTCATCAAAGATATCCTTAATAATTTTTTTTTTAAAAAAAATATTAATTCAACAATAGACCAACAAAAAAATAATGAAGAAACTATAGTACGCACCCTATATAGGCCTATTATTGCAAGATTATACCTATTTTAATTTTAAAAAGGAGCTATCATTTTAAAGAAGGATCCTCTAGAAGAAAAATGATTCTTTTACTATTGTTACTGTTTTTATTCTTTGTAATTAGTTATAATGATGACGATGGAAATGTTCATGTAATCTCTCTTTTTCTTAGTGTCTGGTCACTTTTTCATATAAAATGTAAAATATTCAGTTCTCTGACGAGGTTAAATTCTGATCGTACAAGTTTTGTGGATTAAATTAATTACTGTAGCACCACTTGTTTTTTTTTTTAACAATATATATATCTACATTTAAAAAATTCCATGTCGGTCATTTAGAGCATTTAAATGGAAAGTATTTTTTACTAACGTAACGGGGTCCATTTTGAAGATGAGATGACGTTAATCCAACCAATAAAGAGGACAGTTCACGTTTTTAGGAAACATAATCACATGGTGATCCTTATAAGGTCAGTTAATTAATAACTAAAATTTTAATAATCTCATGTCATGTCATGTCAAAGTTGAAAGAATTTGAGCAACGAGGTATGTATGATAACATAAACATGATAAGTTTTTATTACCACAAATGGAAACTTAAATCACATTAAATGATTAATTAATGCTAAACCACACCCTTAATGCACCGCTTTATCCATCACTTTTGATTAGTCAATTTGATAGACTTAACTAACCCGCCAAAAAATACATAAACAAAAGGAGTTTTAACTAACCCTTTTGCAGTTGTAAGTTGAAAAGATATGATAGAAACTAATAGAAAAAATAGCCTTAAGAAGGCGGCAAGTTAGGTTAATCATCATCATCATTATTATTATTTGTGTTAAAAATGTTTAACATAATTATGTGTCTAGAACACCCTTTAATAGAATTCTATTATCTAAAAAAGCTTATTATAAGACCTTTAATTAAACCCCATCAATTACCCAAAGTCTGCCCTCCCATTATCTTAATAATTACATAGATATATGCTTTTTGCCTTTGTAGTGGAGGACTTTCTTCTCACATTTACATGATTAACTTTTCCCCTTTTTTGTTTTTAATGATAAGGGAATTCGTAGTTGTTATTATTTGAGTGTGCATAGTATAAATATCTGTTCTTATGCAATAACTCACAAACTAAATAATATAGGTAATTTGTACTAGGCACGCCCAATGTGATAGTGATGGAGCCAACACTTTCGTTAAGGATGTCCATACTTTTAGAACATGAATGAGTGATTTTTGTATTAAGGGTATTCAATAATTAATATATATATTAAAATATTATTTAACCTATATATTTAAAACAAATTGATCAAAGGTGTTCATCTAACCACCGTTGGGTGAATTTAGCTCCTGTGGTGCGACGAGTTCGACTCAGAAGGCAAACACCTTGCTTTCGCTAACAAGAGATTCCAAACTTAGACCTCTAACATGAAATTTTCAAGCCCAAACCACATTTACATGACTAACTTTTTAATCTTTTTTAGGTAGAGAATTTATTGCCCATAATGAACTATTTAAGAATCTAATTAGGGTGGGGAAGACACTCTTTAAGTTGAGTCTTGTCAATAGGGCAAAATTGCTTATTGGATGACATTTTTCTTGATAAACACTTATTATAGGGAGGAATTAGAGAGTTTTTGTATAAAACTAGTTTAATTACCTAAACAATATATCTAATCCATCTCCCATCAAAAAACTCCAATTAAATGATCACCACGTACCTCTCCATAATTTCTTTCTCTGTATGTCCCAGCTACTCCATTACACTCTTGTTTTCGCTTTGTTATTTTTATTATTTATTCTCTTTTTTTTTCTCTTCGAAATTTCGAGTCAAAAACATGTAATTATCACTAGCTATGAAGTAATATACACCTTGTAAAGGACTGAGCTAGATGCTTAAAAACAATCGTAATAAATGTGTGAGAATTTAATTTGTCCATAAAACTTCATTCACATAGATAATTAAGTAGATTTGTATAACTTTTTCTCGATTTTACATTCAATTCACTTAAATCCCTCTCTTCGTCTTTAATCAGATTTTTTCCTTCGCTACTTCTTCAATTAGCCATCTTTCTCTTTTGATACATATATCATAATAGTTTAGATAGATAAAAGAATATTAAATAATTAAATTATAAATTCGCAAAGAAATAATAATTCAAACATGTATTCTTATAAGTTTCTAGTAATAACTAAAATGGTGGAAACTCATTTAGGGTCTTGGGAAAGCCCGTGACTATATAGTGGACCAAAAATACATCGTGCGTGGATATAGATTTGTGAAAATCACATCAAAATTTTTATATTCTTCTATTTCTTTTTCTCTTGTAAGAATCACGCTTTAATTACTTAATTATCATGCTCAACACACTCATTTTTTTTTAATTAGAAAAAAACACTCATTTATTTTTTTGAGTCAAACATGTGAATTCTTTTCTTAATAACGAGTACATTGAGAATTGAACGTACAACTTTTATATGCTCTAACATCGTATTGGATCCATCATGTCAAGTTGCTTATTATTAACACTATTTATGTACGTGTAGATAATCACAAAGAGGAAAAGTTGAATTTTATTAATTAAAAAATTATATAAAAAATAAATAAAGAAAAACTACCTAATCTTTTAACAGAGATATTTTAGAACTTTGTATTACATTACTCTAGTTTTTATAATAATATATAAATGTTTTACAACAATATCCAATGGTATATATCATAAACACATGATTAGATCTTATTAATTCGAACAAATTTTTATTAGGGATATATCACAAACAATCTTATTCCTATGGACCAATCTTAGTAGTAATACTCTATTAAAATGTAATATCTCGAAGTTCTTTTTTAAATATAATTTAGCTCACTAATTTTATTGACACACTTTCGAACATATATAAAATTTGCATGTAGCCATATAAATTAACCAATATAAGAGTACATTACAAAATTGTAGCTAATGTATAAAAAAAGAATTAATTTTAAAATTCAATTGATTTTAGTGTTTTTTTTAAATAAATAAAACAAACTGATTAAAATTTAATATAATAAAATATTTATAAATATAAAGGAGTAGTTTAATGTTTTCAATATAGTTTTACTGATTTTTTAAAAAATGTGTTATATTACATATTTTTATTAACAAAATATTTGATAGTCAAAATTATATTTAATATTTACATAGAATAGTCCAATTATTTGATAGTCAAAATTATAGTTAATTATTTACATAGAATAGTCCTATATCAAGAGTGTATTCTAAATATAAAGAAATTCTAATATTAAAATAAATCTTAAGTTTAAATTAAAAAATTAAATAATAAATTAAAAAAATAAATTTATAGCCCTAAATCCATTTTCTAAGATTGGTCAGACTCTTCAAACATTTTATGAGCATCGAAATAGGGATGGCTTGACCCAGATTGTTAGCTTAAAAATCGGTTTGCTCAAGTTCGGCCTATCACTTGGCCTATTTCAGAATATCCTCAAAACAAAGTATGAGCTATATATTATAATATTTCAAATATACTACTTTGTATTCCTTATTTTACCATATAAATATACTAATTTCATAAACATACATTAGTATTACATACACATACAACGACATATTCTATGTTACTTATATTTATACACTACTTATGAACAATTTTTACTCGTGTATCCTTTTATGCATGCATGTCCTGTCCCTCCAAACAGGCTCTTAAAAAATAATGTATATATACGTTATAAATACTTCACATGTATTATATAGTCATTTTCCTATGTAATATTTCTGTATATTATCCCATATACAACTATATCACCTCGTATATCAAATATATTACTCAAATATATTCTATGTATATATCACTTAAATATTCTATAAGTGAAAGGCCAAAAATTAATCCAAACAGGTGCTAAAGTCAAGTGCACGCTAGGTATTATAGATTTGGTAGAATCCTACAGCAATTCTACTAACCACATAATAATGTCCAATACCAATAGGACCTCTCGGTGTCCTATATTACTTCCATTATATGCCATTTTCTTATATTATAGTAGTAAGATATTAGATGAAACAGTTCTATACCAATAGGTCTACTTCTCGGTGTCCTATATTACTTCTTTATATGCCATTTTCTTATATTATAGTAATAAGATATTAGATGAAACAGTTTGATGCATAATGTTTTGGTCTTGCTTTTCTTGTTTGCTATTTAAGCACTGCAAATTTCTTCCAGAAGATCTATTGGTTAATATTCTGTGCAGACTCCCAGCAGAAGATCTACTCTGTTGCAAACAAGTGTGCAGGAAATGGAATTGTTTAATCTCGACGCCACAATTCAACAACATGAATGTAAACTGTGGTGCTGCAGTTCCTACAATTGTTGTCGAGAAGTTCAATATGAATGAATCGAGCTTGAAAATAGTGTTTATGAATGATTGGTATAAAAAGCGTCAGGGAATTCTTAGAAGGACTAGAAGAATCAGGCGTAGTTACACTTGTGACTTACTGAGTTCTCCAAGGTTAACTAACCGGACCATTTCGTACCATGGCTTGCTATTAGTTAGACATCATGACTTAGAACATAGACATATAATCGTCAATCCTATCACCGGAGTACAAGTTACTTTTCACATCCGAGGTGGTACAATTGTTGCATTATTTTTCCATCCAGTTGACAAGGAATATTACGCGATTGGGACAAGATTTCTGGGAACAAGAAAACTAGGCTTCAAACTGATTAGGCTTGCAGAGATTTGGGCGAACAGAGTGGGTTTTAAAATGGGCTAGAAAAAGTTGAATTATAAAGTGCCTATGGTTTCCCCTTGTCCAATTGTGAAAACAGATGCTATTTATTGGATGGTTCAAGAAGATAATCCTGCGTATGATGAACATACTCGTCCAGTAGCTTGTTGCGGAGTATATGTCATAATATTTGACATAAAAAAGGAAGAATTTCGTGTGATATCACATCCAGGACCGAGATGTGTTTTAAATAAAAGACGTGGTCTGGTTCAGATGGACCTTGTAGAAAAAGAAGACGTTCTGTCATTCTACGTGATTTCCTTTCTCGTTGGAGACATAGTAAAGATACAATTGTGGGATCTGGAAGATGAATACACTTGGAGTCAAAGCTGTGAGACAATCACTCTTACTGACATGAGTATTCAGCGATTTCCCTTTACTAATGGTGATAGGAATTTTAGTAAAACTCGTTGGCACGATAAATGGAGAATTGATTATTAGTTGGCTGTGGAGAGGAGTCTTCGCTTATCATCTCCTCCTTAAAACTCTAAGAAAGCTGGAGTATGATGGCATGGGAGGTTCTCATGCTCTCATTCACAACAAAACCACCCTTTCTCCCA
>JAOTQJ010000001.1:30981210-31007535 GCA_025642045.1 Solanum sejunctum | reverse complement strand
AAGGTGTACGCAACTAAAGTTGTTTAGGATTTATTCTTGGTTTATTTAATTCTTGTCTAAGTAGGATTTTAGGAATCGAGTTATTTCGATTTATAGTTAAAGTTGTTCTTGGATGATTAATTCAGATTCTAGCTTCTCTGGCTCACAACAAAACCACCCTTTCTCCCAAAGGTGTACGCAACTAAAGTTGTTTAGGATTTATTCTTGGTTTATTTAATTCTTGTCTAAGTAGGATTTTAGGAATCAAGTTATTTCGATTTATAGTTAAAGTTGTTCTTGGATGATTCTGAATACACTTCAGATTCTAGCTTCTCTGGCTGCAGCTTTAGAGTATTTTGATTTCATCTTAGTAGATTAATCAATAAGCTTGCTAGGTTATTTCCTGGTATATTTAAAGAATCCAATTAAATTCAGTGGAAATCTGAGATTATAGCCCATTGTTATCACAAAAAAGTTCATTTTAACGATAATTAATAAAATCCTATGTTGTACGTCTAATATTCAGCTTTAAAAATATTAATTGAATGTATAAGTTCTAGAAAGAGAAACATGTATCTCTCTGTTGTGAGAAGTAACAACAGAAGAATAAGTTTGAGATTTTAGATATTGGCAAGATCATGAATAGTAAATCAAACAGTTTTAGAATGACAAGGAAAAATATAATGCAGGTTCATTCTGAGCAAAAGATTTACTTCGTTGGTACCGTGGCGGCAATGTTTTACGATCAAGGAATTAGTCTTAAAAATATAAGAGTGAAATCGCAGCTGCATGGTGCTTAAAATTGTCCTGTACGTACTCGAGTTTTCATACCATGGCTTGCTCTTCTTTAGATATAAAAATAATGTGCCCAAATGGTTCAATCTTGGGAGTACATAATTTGGTGCATTCTTTTATCATCAAGGTATATTATGTGCTGTGTTTGCGGCAGTGGGATGGGATTTTGTTTAGGAATTCAAGATGGTTAAGATTGACTTATTGGTGTCTAATAATCTGAAAAGGAAAATGCTCTTTTCTTGTATCTTTATGATTTGTATCGGTAATTCCCTGATTCGTAGGGAACTAGGGATGGCAATGGAGCAGAGTGGAGCGGGACAGGCAAATGGTGGGTTTAGAGTTATGTGGGTGTGGGGTGGATTGAAGTAATTATTTTAAAAATTAATGTAGGACAAGTTGCGATTTTAAGGTAACAAATAGAAACTCGAAGAAAATTAAATGTTTATAATTAATAAAAAATAAAGATACAATTTTTTTATATTAAATTTTGATTTCTTTCCTAACTAAATGTGTCCAATAAATAGTTAGCTTTTGAAATATTAAATAGTGATTAAATTACACTTCTACACCATTCAAAAAGTTTATAGGTTGATGTTTACCCCCTCAGCACCTCCCAATTGCTTCCCTCCTTTCTCCGTTTGTAACGCATACGTATTAGTTAGTGAGTAGGCTCTTAGCGTTGGACTCTTCCACTAGTAGATTAATATAAAATTATTTGATAGAATTCAATGTCTATCATTAAAGTCTATCAACGACTCCTAATGCTGCACCACTCCCTTTCACCAAAGAAACTCTGATAATTTATTGTCTAAAATAAATAAAAATATTTATCATTATTTTTCCAGAATAATGTACTGGACTCCCTAAGTAGGTCCCTCTTGGTCAATATGCTTGACTACAAAGTTCCATAATTATAATGCTGCTATGGACTGTGCATCGACCTCTAATCTGGACGAGTTACCTTTTATTTAATATAATGAGGGTTTGTTCATGCTGTCATAGCACTTTATTATGTCAATCACAGAGTTGCATCTTTTAGACGGCCTAATAAATCAAAGTTGCTTACCACGGGTTCCTCGCCGCTAATAAATATATAAAAATGAAAATGATTCACATGAATTCCTGATATAAAATCAGTAAGTTACAGAGGGCAATGGTTTTAAGAAAAACTTGTAGAGTAGTACCACACAGACTTTTGTCTCTTAGCGTGGGGCTGCATAAAGTGGCGCTAGTGACAAAGGACCAATCATATTGCTTAAGAGCAAGCTCCCAAGGGCCAATACCCAACAACCCGCCCTTCCACGCCCAATGTTTTTCTACATCTCTTATCTATTAGGATTTTGAAGTTCCTATAGGAAAACAATGCTCCCTTACCTGTTCTTGCTGCTTTTAGCACACGCTGGCTGGGTAACCACAGCAGATCTAGGAAATTCTTCAATTGTTAAAAACGTATTCATTTTAGCAGGGCAGAGCAACATTTCCGGCCGTGGCGGAGTGATTAATCACTCACTCCGCCCCGGCGTTGTTAATGAGTCGTGGGATGGTGTCATCCCACGTGAATGCGAGTCCAATCCAAAAATCCTCCGACTAAGCGGAGAACTTAAATGGGTTGAGGCTCACGAACCCCTTCACAAGGACATAGATGTGAACAACACTTGTGGGATTGGTCCAGGGATGCCATTTGCGAATAAAGTTTTGAAGAGAGATCCAAGTATTGGAGTGATTGGATTGGTTCCTTGTGCTGTTGGAGGAACGAGTATTAGTGAATGGGCTCCCGGAGGATTCCTTTACAAGGAGATGATAAAGAGGACAAAGGCGGCTACTCGTGGCGGTGGAAAGATCAGGGCATTGTTGTGGTACCAAGGTGAGAGTGATACAAAGACACTTGAAGATGCCAAAATGTATAAGGTCCGATTGGAGAGATTCTTCAGGCATGTGCGCCGTGATCTGGGATTGCCTAATCTCACTGTGATTCAGGTAACTCAAAAGACTTATTGTTCTTTGACAAAATCATTGGATATGCAAATGTTCGAGTTTACTATACTTTTAGTACTAATTTCATCTATCTTTTCCTTTGGAAAAAACCCAGTGTCTTTTTGTTTTTTTCTCTTTTGGTAAAAAAATGACTATTTCGGTCCAAAAATTGTTGAATCACAAAGTCACATTCGTTGGGATGGATGGTCTATTTAGATAATTCTCCTCTGCTAGTTTTGGGTTGTAATTTAGGTCTAATACCTTCTTCAACATGGTATTAGAACAGTGCTTGTCTCACCCAATGTTAGCCCCAAAAAATTATTCACGCACCAAATACTAAGCACTCTTTATAAGATCTAGATAATTTTCCTCCTTTTAAACTAACTTTTTGATGCATGAGTTAAGTCCAGCGAATAATTTCATTCATGAGTATTTCTTTTATTTACTTATTAAGAAGAAATATGTTGGGAAAAGGAAAATGTTTAGTCGAAGAGGTAAGGTGGGTCCTAAAAATGTACTTATTGGTGCAGGTTGGAATTGCAACCGCACTAGGACCATACATGGAATTGGTGCGGAAAGCTCAGCGAGAGATAAATATTGGGAATATGAAATATGTTGATGCCAAAGGATTGCAGATCGGACCAGATTACACGCACCTTACTACTGCTGCACAAATTCAGCTTGGACAAATGCTCGCTGATGCCTTCCTTCGCAACTAGATGCTAATGCCTCACCTAAATATGCAACTATTTCAGAGGGGTATAAGAATGTGTTGCTCTATCTCACATTTTATATTAAAGAGTGTGACTCCTTTTACACACGCCCTCAGTCTATGCTTATTGTTTTCGTTCCTTCTCCAAAATAATATAATGTATAACCAGTTTACCTCATGTTATTTTGCTTTTCTATATTTGTGTAGGTTTTTCTCCTTTCACACACGCATGTGGCAATATAATAAAAGTATGGAGAATTTAAGATACAACTGTATTCTACATGAGTTCTAAGAGGCACCACAGTCACCGGCTCTATTTCAGCTATAACATGTTTATTCAAATAATTTTGGTGAAATATTTTCTTTAATTAACTGAAAAATATATAGAAATGACCTTAATGATTTGAAAAATGTGACAAACTTTTTATCATTGCAATTATATGATGATCACACGCAAATCTAAAATTTGAAGATAACGAGGCACCACAAAAAGCTGATGCACAATGATATGATTGGATGAAGCTCGCTCCGCAGACTGGTCATAGACAATACTTTGGATCCGTTGGGTTATTATTTGATTGAAACTTTTACCTGAGAAATATAAGATCTAATAATTTAAATTATTTTATTTTATATTTGATTGGAGGTATTAAGTAGTTAATGAATTATTTATTTTATTATTTTGTTTTAGTGATAAGATAAATTATTTTATATATACAATTAAATAAATTAATTCTAAATAACTTTTTCTAAAATTAATTATCCCAAAATAATATTTTACCAATCAAATAATATTTTATTACTTAAAATAATGATAACAATAATAGTTCTTTTAATTATCAGCTAACAATAACAGAGTCCTTTAGACTTGAACTCAAGTTGCAGACTAGAGCTCAAGTGCCCAGGGATCCGTTGATCAAGTAAAATGATTTGGTGCAATAGATATGATCCAAAGAATCAATAATGAAAGTTCTTGGTAGACGCACAAGCTTTATGAAGTTAATCGATGCAAGCACTCCACCCTTCCCACGTGGATCTCCTCAGAAAAAGAAAAAATAAATGAATATGGAAAATCAAAATTGATTCTTTGAAATTAAGAAAATTTAAAGGAGAAAGAAAGATCTGAATGTTTATAAATTCTATAGGTTCGGCTTTAAGAAAAGATTCTAGTGATTATCGCAGCCATGGGAGGCTTGCTTAGCTTCAAAAAACAGAGCTGGGTAACGCCAGAACAGCAAAAAAAGACAGCGCCACTAGACCATCCCAAGCACCCATATTTGGAGCTGAGAACGTGATCATCAACTGCGCCATGACCCAACGGCCATGGGTGCTGTTAATCACAGCTCTGGTCTAATGGAAAGAGAAAGACAGAATTGAGCTCTCCTTCCTGAAAGCAAGGTATAGCTACTGTTACCATTCATAGTAGAATTTCTCACATTTTTATGGTGTTTTCCGAATCCGTAACCGTGCATGTATATTCTTGTCATTCAATTTAAGGCGGGTTATAACTATCGATGTAAATGTGGTATCAAGTTTATGCATGTTTGTGCAAACTATAAGGACGTGAAATGAGGGTTAATTGTGATTTTGAACAAAGGCACTGGAATAAATTTATTTCAACTGTTTCTCTAGATATAGCTGTTGTTTCTGAACTTGATTTTGATGCTTCTTATATATATCTTGTTCTTTGTTGGATTCTGAATGCAGTGTTCGAGCTCCTTATAGCATCCGCAATGCTTCACAAATTTTGGCCTTGTCAGATCTTCGGCTGTATGCTTCCATCCTTGTCGGGAAAGAAGAGTCGGACACTTATTTCGCTTCTAGCTCTATAGAGTGGAGATGTACTTCTTCCTTTCAACATTCAATGGCCTCCCCTGCCGCTTTTATGTTCAGCCTTGTTTGTACATTCTGTCCATGTTAATGTGCATGAGAACGATGAATATCATGAAATATAATATTTGTATCATGTATACAGAACTCTTAAGAGTTGCAAATCACAGGGAACTATGTCTATCATCTATGCCTCTTTAAATGAACCTCACAATTATCATCGACGGATACTACTCATATGTCATAATTACTAGGAGAACATACTTGGTCAAAAAAGAACTTAGTTGCTGTGTTTTTGCCAAAACCATTCAGTAAGTTGAAGAGAACGGTGGCTGAAATTCAACGTTTAAACCAACATAATTCAAGGATTATATGTGAGACTTTCTTTCCATGCATTATATTCATCTGTATTTGTTTTAGTTGTTGAAGCACAATTTTGTAATTCCGAGAAGTCCATCCTTTAAATTTGAGACACCTTTCATCCTCCTTTATTCAGACAGAATTTTCTTTTTGGTTGTTTTTTTAGAGAGAATTGAATATAGGCTTTGCTAATTTTCTTTTTATGTTTCCATACAGAAAGTTAAAGAGAGTAATGCCATTACTAATGGGCTGAGGTCATTTGACAGGATACTTACCTGGATGGGGTCAATCGGTGATCAACAAGATCTATGGCCTAGGTTAGTGATCTCCATTGCACTTTGGAGGGGTGTCTGCTAAGGTTGGCCCAAGTGGTTGAGCCTATTTCATAATTTGCTGAAGTGGGGCTTGTGCCTACCCCAAACCTAAAAGCCCAGATGTTATTAGTCAAGAGTAACTATGGATACAGTAGAGGCAGAACAATGGTTAAAATGGCACTGACAATAAATTACAATGGCTGCTTATGGGTGACTACACAACTAAGATCTGCTATAACAGATATAGCAGTGATTGAGGAAGCTGGTGCCAATGCTAATATAAGAATGTATCTATTATTGTATTATATGTTATCGGAAATTCATCCTTTGTTAGAGAACTTGCTTTGTTTAATTAAAGCCAAAGCTGTTCAGTTGATTTTCTATTTCCTATTAAAAGTGCCTTGAATTGAATGTTATCAAAATTATAATTTCAAATATATGTAACAAGACTAATTAGTTTAAAATAAATATAATCAAAAATCATAAAAAATATACTATGCCTATGTAATATAATATTGTTAAAAATTATGAAAATATACATTATGATTTATGGTAGATTAAAAAACTGAATATAACTTGATTATATATGAAATATAAACTTACTATATATAATGACTATTTTTTAAGGGGTATTTTCATAAGGGAAATTTTTTCATAAGGAGAATTTTCATAAATAACCTAGGCTTGAAATTCAATATAGTCAAATAGTCATATTTTACATAATTACACGACATAACATCTGCTATGTGACCTAAAGGAGAGGGGAGAGGCGAGCGAGATTAAGAGAGAGGAAAGAGAGAGACGAACTATATATGTATATTTGTCAAATTGTATATGTATATCTGTCAAATAATTGTATATGTGTAACTAATATACATATGTATTTGTATATCTAGCAAGTGAGATTGAGAAAGGGAGGAGAGAGGAGAGTGAGATCGAGAAAGAGAGGAGACAGGCGAGCGAAAAAAGACACAAAGTGGTAAGAGACAAATTGTATGTCTATATCTATATAATTGACTATGTATATCTGTTAAATAATTATATATATGCAGGTGGTATACATATGTAATTGTATATTTGAAAAAAAATTACAAAGAGAGAAAAAGAGGAGAGAAAAAATAGCAACAAAACCCTAACTATAGCAACAAAATCCTAACAATAGTTATGAATTATAATTTTTTAAACTATAATTATATAATATAAATATATATCATATATTTATCTAATTAAATTATTTTCCATTGCGGAATCAGGAACGCTACTCCATCAAACTTCTCTAACAATAAGTTTTTTCTTCACTGTTGAGAAAGAAAGTTCTGCAATGGTAAGCAATGATGCTATTAGTGAACATTTTTCAATTGAAAACACTTGAGTGGCTGACATATATTTTTATTATATCGGCATCAAATTAATAATATTGAATTTCGTACTTTACAATTAAAATTATCTTCTTTTTTTTAAGTTTCATGCCTAAATTATTGAAAATGTGAATTTCACACCTAAATTATCACTTATTAGTTTGAGAAATATACATTTCTCTTTAATTTCACTCTCACCATAATATATGTATTGTACTCTTTCTTTTATTTTAAAGAAAACATCATATCACACTCTACATAGATAAAATATTTGACCCTTGATAAAAAATAAATAAATTATAGTATTAATTAAAATTAAATATTAAAGTATTATTATTTTTTAAAAAATTATAAAATATAAAATATTTTACTTACTCCGCTCTACGACTCCCTCTCCCATAACCCTCACCCCCAAACCAACTAATGTTTTACTTTCTTAAAAAAATTCTTACTTTATCCCGCCTCTTAAAATACTACTTTAGATATTATTTTAATTTTATAGAAAATATAATTCTATCCTACTCATTATAAAGATACTCTTATAAAATTTTTATCATTCTAACAAATTTATAAAAAAAAATTACATTAGATACACGTATCTAAAAATTAGAAAAGTAAAATAATTACGTATGAAATTCGTGGATCATTATATTACTAGCTACATACTAGACTAGAAGATGGAGTCGTCATATTACTACTTTTTCTATTGTTTGGAATGTCCTAAAAAGACATTTTATTTATAATGACAGATTACTGTACTCATAAGAAAAATTTTAAAATATCATACATGACATGGACTTCCTCCTTTTTTTTTTCAGTACAAACATATATATCAAACCAACTACACACTGTCCATGGACCTATAGCCCAAATAATTTTTCTCTTGGGGCCCAAAAAGTATCTTTAGAATTTCAAATTGCAAGTCTCAGTAAGTGGACAAAATAGACAACTGTTTCCCAAAATTATTAGTATTAGGCTGTTAATCCTAATGGTCCCAATCCAATTCTTGACAACACATATTTTCACAACATAATGTATATTCCTTTTTTGACTAGTTATTTAATTATTTACTTTTTTGGTTATATTCAAAAATGAAAGGTGGTCATAATGAGTATTAGTGAATTGAATATTTGTAGGATTAGTTAAAACTTAAAAAGTAATTCCACCCACTGAGACTGAGCTGACAGATCATCCATCAGTCCACCCTGTTTCTTGCTTTTCAAAAGGGCTGGCGGTGGGGTTACAAACAAGACTCACACAGAGTTTATGTTAGTGTGGTTCTCTACTTATCATTCTTTTTCCTTTATTGTCTAGTACCCCCTTTTTCTTTAATCTACTCAATCTTGTTTATCAGTTTAAGAAAGGACCATTTCTTTCAATCTTTATACATGGCTACTGATACTGTTTCATCAGATCATCCTGCTTCTACTGTGGCTGAGGTTAGATTTTCTTTGATCTGCTGAATTTTGTTACATGGCTACTGATGCTGTTATTTTTAGCACCCTTTTTGGTTGTTTGGTTTTAGTCTTATGGATAGAATTTTGCAGCAAATATACCCTTTACTCTGCTTTGTCAGTTTTATTACCACAGGAACAGATTCTTGATTTTAAATTGTAATTTTGATTTTTTCAGTTCAGGGGCCCCGTCTTTGTTTATCTCTGTTGAGTTTTTCTAGTTAAGAAAAAAAGATTTGATCATTAAGTTCAAGGGTCCTAGTATATATCATAATTTAAGATTGTACTAGTGTAAGGATGTATTAGGATGTTGCTGCTATCTGTAAGAAAGTAAAAAGGAGAGAAATTCAGTGTTCACAAGTGAATTTTACTTTTCGGAGGAAGATGATGAAATTACTCTTTAGTTTTTATTCGTGATATCATAACAAAATAATTAAAACGAAAGAATCTTGCATGTTTATTTCATTATCCATTCGATTTCTCAAGTAAGTTGAGTGTGACAAAAGTTGGTAACAGCCATATCAATCCTTGTTATGACTTGTGACTGATAGAGGAAATTACCATGTGTTTCCCTAAATTTGTCCTCTTTTTAACTAGTTCAGTTTTGTGTAACACCAAGTTAGTTCCATTAAATTTCTAGAAAGAAGCTGATAGTGACCTATCACACAAACCAAAACTGAAAGGTTGATGTCCAAGATTTTGTTCCTATTTTCAGAACCTTTTTATCCCTTTCTAGATTAAACATTTTCTCATTTGTGTTCTTCTTTCTTCTATTCTCATAGCTTCTTCATGTTTACAGCAGCAACTGGTGAAGGAAGTACCTGAAGAGGTTAAGACTATGGAAGGAGAGAGTGTTCCCTCAGCCAAGGAGAATGAAGTAAAACCAAAAGAAGAAAATTCTCCAAGTCCAGTGGTTTCTTCTACTGAACCAGTAGTAAAAGTAGAGGACACAAAAAGTGAATCAATGGTAATTGAAGAGCCAAAGAAGAATGATGAAGAAAAGCCTAAATCAGTGGAACGAGACTCCAAGAAAGTTGATGAAGATGAGAAGGCAATAGCAGACGAAGCAGCCCCAGTGATAGTCGAAGAAGTAAAGAAGGATGATGAGGTAGAGAAGCCAACAACAGAGACACAATCTTCAGCAATCAAAGAGGAACTAAAGAGCACTGATGAAGAAGAGAAGCAAAAAGTTGATGAGCCACAGGTTCTGGAAATTGAAGAGGTAAAGAAAACTGAGGAGCAGAAGCCTAAAGCTGATGAACCAGTTGCTACTATAGTTGATGTAAAGAAAGCTGATGAGGAAGGAAAGCCAACAACGGAGGAACCACCAGCAACTATCATTGAAGAGGTAAAGAAAGGCGACGATGAGGGGAAGCCTAAAGCTGATGA
This sequence comes from Solanum sejunctum, assembly GCA_025642045.1. NCBI lineage: Eukaryota > Viridiplantae > Streptophyta > Magnoliopsida > Solanales > Solanaceae > Solanum > Solanum sejunctum. The sequence goes on along the minus strand of JAOTQJ010000001.1, from coordinate 30,997,370 downwards.
ACCAATTCCAACAATAGTCGAAGAAGTAAAGACAGCTGATGAGAAGCCTACGATAGAGGAATCGCCACCAACCACAATCGCAGAGGCAAAGAGAAGTGATGAGGAAGAGAAGCCTGAAGCTGATGAACCAGCTCCAACAATAGTGGAAGAAGTACAGAAAGCTGATGAACCAGCTCCAACAACAGTGGAAGAAGTAAAGAAAGCTAATGAAGAAGAGAAACAAACGATTGAGGAACCTCCAGCGACTATAATTAAAGAGGTGAAGAAAAGCACCGAGGAAGAGTAGCCAATAGCTAATGAACCATTGCCCCCAACAATTGAAGAGGTAAAGAAAGTGGATGAAACACCTGCTCCACCTGCCACAACTCACACTGAAGAGAAGCCAAAAGCTGAGGAATTACCACGCATACCTGCTACTTCAGCAGAATCAGAAGAAAAGACAGCAGACAAGGAAATTGAGCCTCCTACTGTCGAAGAAATAAAGAAACAAGATGAGAGACCTGCATTGGACATCGCTAGCAAAGACATTCCAGAATTAACCAAGGAACCTGCCCCTGAGCCAGAAGCTCAGAGTATTCCTGATCAAGTTGCTGATGTTATCATCAAGAGTGAACTAGAGGTCCAAGCAGAGGAAAAGCCTGTCGAGGAAAAGCATGAGCAGCTGTCAGCAAACATTGTGGAAACATCAATTGAAGCTGTTGAGGTCAAGGAGGAGCAAGTAGATTTAGAGGCCAGTGAACCGCGAAAAGCTAAAGAGGCAGAAGTTCCGAAAGCAGAACCTAAGGAAGAATCTTCAGAACCAGCTCCCATTGTAGAGGAAAAGCAAACTGAAGCTACTGAAAAGATTGAGCAACAAACTGCTGAGGTTGTTACCAGAAATGAAGCAGCGATTCCAGTTGATAAGGTAGAAGAGGCCCCAAAAGGGGAAACTGTTGTTCCAGAGAGCTCAAATCGAGTAACCTCAACTACTTTAGAAACACTAATGCAGCAAATGGACGAGGAACGTCCTGCAGAAGTTGCTGCGGACAATGTTGTCATTGAGGAGAAAGAAAACGAATTGGTTCCAGAGGCTACAGTTGCTGCAGCACCACCAAAGGAAGAGGTGGAAAATGTCCAAAGAGAAATGAAGGATGTGAAAACTGTTGGTCAAGATGAGAAGGTGGAGAAGAGTGCTGCAGGTGAAGAATTGGCTGCACCAGACGCAAAGGGAGTTGAAACATCTGAAGTTGCTGAAAAGGCTCCAGAAGTGGAGTTTGCTTCTAATGACATTGAACCAATTGCTGAAAATGGGAGCACGAAGGATGACACAATTCCTACAATTGCAACCAATGAAGCTGCAGAAGTTGAGAAGAAAGTGGATGAGAATGCTACTGCTGAACCATCAGTTGAAGAGGCTCAGAAGTTGGAGACAGGGACAAAGGACTTGAAGAGTACTGAAGGTGAGAAAGAAGTTGAGGAGACTGCAAAAACAGAAGCTCCTAAGGATGGAGAAGACAAGAAAACTACAGAAGAAGTACCAGTAAAGACAAAGCAGTCAAATAACCTTATGTCCAAGGTGAAGCAGTCTCTTGTGAAGGCTAAGAAAGCAATCATTGGGAAGTCTCCCAGCTCTAAATCTGATACAAAATACGAAGTTAAAACCAAGTAAGATAAAAGGGGAGAAACATTACAATGATCATAAGTAAGTTGTTTTATTAGTTGTGCGGTCTTAATTTTTTCATTTCTTAAACCTTTTTTTCTTCATTTTTGGTGTCAGGTATATTGCTAGTTGCGTTTGGGGTGTCGTATGATTCTAGTGTTTGTCATAGTTGTGCTTTCTCGTCATATTTGTTTGTTTGATTCAGTTTGTGAGTTTGTGGAGAAACCTATTCAATTGGTTGGATGATGATGATGTACATAAAAGTGTCATATTTTCTAGATGTAGGCTTGTTCATGTTGCAAATCTTCTTTGTTATGGTCCAAGAATCTCTACAAATGTGGGACTGTTTGCACTTTCAATATAAATGTGGTATCCATTTTTGGAAACAAAGGTATATGGAAAGAGGATCCAGCAAGTGATGAGGAGACATACACGTCTTCTCAAAAAGGATGCTATACACAACACAATTCTCATCACAGAAAATTAATGGACTCAAAAGAAGAACAATAACTGGGGGCATGAAGCTACATGTGCAATAAATTCACAATCAAACTGGATTAATGACTTGAAAAGGATTGCTTCTATACACTTTCTTCTCAACTGGTCACTTTCTAACCAACTTTCAATATTTTAGGCTTGTGTCAAGTTCAATTACAGCTGCGGTAATTACACCTTTATTTTGTTCAAAAGGATTTAAACTTTAGAACTGTTGTCGTATATATCGATATTCCTTGAACAAAAAAAACTAGCTTCAGTTGAATAATTAAATACTAAAAAGCATCCAGCTCCGTAGGGAGGGGGAGTTAAATTTTTCTCTGCTTCATATAACAGCATCTAGCATGCATGGTGAAAAATTAACAAACATGAGGTTGTAATATGGTCACAAAAGAAAAGAGTTAGCTCACATGGATATTGAAAGTACAGGTGAGTATATGAGAAATGCTTGCGCTATTTTATTATTAGAAGAACGTTGATATGTCTGGTACACATTATGCTGTTGAGATGCCAGGAAGAAGTCTGTTCCCTGCTTTAAGATATCTTTGATGTACATTGGAAGGAGAAAATTATGGTCTCTCTTTACATTACCAAAATCTGTGCAGTTGTCTAAATTCTGATGGCAGTTGCAAAAACTAACTTCATTCTGGAACTCTACCGGTTATCTCCAGTAACAATTAGATTCTCAGGACTGCACACCAGTTGGGAGTTAAAAGGGGCTTCCTTCCATTGACTGAGAAAATGACTTCTTCCTTTAGATGAAACCAAACCTTCATTGATCATAGCACACAGTTGTGTCTACAAACTGGAACCTGCAAACAGTGAAAAATACTCTATTATCTTCCAGGTCATGTAGCCAAAAGGGAGGACCATATGTATAAATTTGGCAGAGATTCACAGCACAATGGGAAGAATTACTTATTAGCATAACGAATGAAGTTATTTTCTAATACAAACTCACCAGTTTCATTTCCAGGCACATTTGTTGGGTTGGTCAAGTTATTAGCTGCACCATCAGTAACATCAGGGAGTTGGTCATTTTTTAGCGCTGATCTATCCAGAACTTCATTTGTTGCTTGTACCTGGTATAGCAGGAAATAGAACTTACTAAGATGACACTGCGCTAAAGCTGTCTGACAATTGGAAAAACTAGAACATGAACTCAAAGCATGCATGCTTTGAACACAACAGTTTTGGTCTATCTTGATGTATCAATTACACTTGGGGTACTTGCCTGGGCTGTTTTGTTTTGTTTTGTTTTGTTTTTAATTTTTCCCAACAAATTTGAAGGTACTTTCTAACTGTCTTCCATGCAAATATAGCCAGACAGCTTTTTTTTGGTTTTGTTTTCTTATACAACTGGTGTCCTAGCCAGCTTTGTTCGCATCTCAAAATTATATCTGGTACCTACTTAACCACCAGCAAAGGATATTGGATAACTATGTCCACCAATCCTTAGGCAGACAGAGAGACAAAAACCGCTAGGTGATTTCTCTTTTGGTGCAATACAGTCTGGACAGTATTTCGCGGTTTTGTTGAAATTGTTTTCAAGTTCCTTACATATTTAAATATGTATAGTGTCACATGGTGGTCTCAAATTAAAGTTCCAAATGCTGATGCCTTAACCATGGCTTCCACATTTACGAGTATCAACCTATGATGAAAAAATACACTGTTATAGCAACCAATCTTCTCATTTTGAATGATCTTTTCTTTGTTGAAGTAGCCAAGGATTCCATCGAACTCTTGCCATCTTTATAAGCAACACCAAATGACAATGCAACTTGGAATACGTAAGACAGTAAAAGAACAAATCTAAAAGCAAGAATAATTTCATCGCCCTAAACTATTACAGATAACTTTTAGCACAAGAGCTGATATTTTCAGAAAACTAGTACTACACGCGGATTCAAGAAATTAAGAAAGAGAATCAGGTCGTAGATGACCAGACAGAACCACAAAGTTAAAAAAATTATGTCAAGCAGTAGAGTAACATCTCTAACTATCATTTCCTTCTCTTTTTCTACCTTTCCTTAATCTCGTTTTCAATAGATAGAAATTCATAAGTCCTTGATAGAAACACACACCTGATTGCATGTATGATTTTGGGGGAGGCTAGGTTCAACATTATGGACTATCTGTGAGTTCTTGTGTACTGGATTTTTGGAATCCATAATCGGCGGTGCACTCTGTATCTCCACTGGAACACCTGCCCTAGCAACATTCGGAGGGACAGTAGCACCAGTTGATAATTGGCCTGCCAAAGGACCAAGAGATGCTCGAGGAACTGACATTGGAAGTCCTTGAACAGGATGTGCAAAGGCGTGACGATTAGATACAGCTATTCCTGGATAAGCAGTGGAAGCAGGAATAGGAGGTGATGGAAAATGCCCTCCTTGCACAGAGGGCATCGGAAAAATAGGGTAGCCAGAAGATCTACCATTCATCTCAAGCATACCCATCCCAAATCCCATCCCCATTCCCATACCCATTCCTAAACTCATTGGGGAGTAATGTGGCATCTGGGCTCCATGCATGTGCTGCACTCCTGTAGGAAACATCATTGGTGGGACGCAAAACCCTGCTCCCATAGACATTATCTGCAAACAAACAAATAGGATGAGGCAGTTAGCAATTGTAGTTGTGACTTAAATTCTCAGTTCTTAAGAAGCAAAATGCACAAACATAGAAAACCATCATCTAACCTGTACTTGCAGTTGAAGTGTCTTCAAATATTCAATAGCTTCATCAAGCATTGAGGCTTTATCCGCCTAGCAATCAATAAGGAAAACCATCAAAAAGATTGAAAATGAGAAACTACATAAAAGTTGGGACACAATAATTACAGGCAACCGCTAATTCTAAGATTTACCAGCAACACTTCATCAAACAATGTCAGCTCCAAGGGAACTAAAAATATATAGTATAATACACGAAAAGTCTCATTCTAGCTTATGCATTGAGCTCAAATAAATAATCACATTTTCCAAGTGTTTGACTAACTCGTGACATCGATTGCTTGATGAGGTATGGTTTGAAAAAAGAATGGACAAAATGATGGAAAGTAACTTGTCAGCATAACTTAAGCTTATCCAAGACTTTTCATACCTTGTTGCAGTTGGGTATTAGTTCTTGTAATGCACGCATCTTTTCATTAATCCTATCCCTTCGCCTCTGTTTGCAGAAAATTGAATAAGAAAGCATTGAGATCTAGAATGCCTCAACAAAATCTACAACCAGAAAATGCAAAAAAAAGCACAGAAAAGCACAGAAAGTGGTAATGGTTTGCTCACCCGCTCAGATAAATTATGCACCTCTGCAGCTCGGCTTCTCTTTGAACCTGTACCTCCTCGAGCAGCACAAGTTTTCTTAATACCAACAGATTCTTCTTCAACATCCTGAACAAAGATATTTGTCAGACTGTTGAACATCCTGATAAAGAAGTAACATACTACAAAAGGTTAATATTTATTGGCCATTAAACAATACACTTACTTCACTTCGACACTCGGACTCCTCATTATCTCGGTTTTTCCTCTTTAGGTTAAGAGGCTGATCACTTGATCCTCTCTCTGCACTGCTACCAGAACATACAGATGAGCAAGCAACCCCATGGTCAACATTTCTCTCACCATCGGCAATATCCCTGATTGCTTTTGCACCAGTAAATTGATCACGGTGGTTGTCATTATTACTCGAACAATCTCTGAATGCATTATCAGACTGTTCAACCTGACCTGACCTATCATGAAAGCTAGCTCCAGATGGTCTTGACTCGAGTTGGGAAGATACCGCATTGGTTGGATAATGGAGAACATTTTCCTTCTTGGAAGGTAAGTAGTTTTCAGCTGCTGAAGCACTAACATGATTATCTACTTTTTCTCCTCCTTTTTTTCCCTTTGCTTCTAAGACAGATGAACCTGAGACATTTGAACCCCCAGTAATATTCTGAAACTTAGCTGCTTTAACAAATGTAGCAGGTCTTGAGAAATGTGAGAAGTTCAACAAATTGGACCTATTTCCAGGCATATTTTGCTTTTGAGATTTATTGCTTTTAACATCACCAGCTGAAGCTTGATTTTGACTTGAATCCCCCAAAACAGACATTGGAGTATTGCTATTTTTACTGCTAAAGGTATCTGCAACTCCTGATTCTAGGGTAGGAACTGACGCATGACCTTTCTGAGATGCCAATGAACTTAACAGGCTAAATCTGGAAGAAGGAGAAACTTTTGATGTATTTCTTTGATCAAGACTAGCAGCATTATGAACAGGAACACTATGTGAATCGCCAATCATCTTGTCAGAACTACCTCTCTTATTTATTAAACCAAATACACTCTGTCCAGATTGTTCATTTGCCGTCACACCAGATATTTCAGGTAACAGTTGAGAACAATAATCTTGTTGCAGACTGTCATCTGCTGAGTAACCTAACCAAGGCACCCCTTCATCCTCTTGAATCAAATCTAATTCACCAGTGGGCACAGATAATGACATATCATTCAACATAGTGTCCATCAGACCAAACTTCCCAATCTTAGAGGTTGATGAATTTCCTGTGAACTTGTCTCTATCTCCCGAAGCACTCGACGGAAGATTATTATCAACAGGGCTCTTCTTAGCACTACTGGACTGTCCTTGCATCACAATCTGACCATTTTGCCATTTAAGCTCAACCAAGTCATTCTCAGGACTGCATAAAAATCAAGCAAAATTCTCAACACATAGCAACAACCAACTAGTTAACTATTAATCAACTAGTACCAATCACAAAATAACACAAACAAGATGCAAAATGGAAACTTTCTTCTTTTTTTAAACAAGAAAGCAAAATAGAAACTCTACTCACAAAGAAGACAGATTTGTAGTAGATGAGATCTTCTGCTGGCCAGATTCAAGCTTTCCTCTAGCCATTTTCAAAAACTCAGAGAGAGGCATGATGAACAAGTGGGATAACTACTTCTCAGAATTGATCTATGTTTGGGCACTCCAGCATTATTAGGAACCCTTCCACACCTGGTCCAGTAACAAATTTTTTTCAACAAAACAATCCAAATATTTTAGAGTTTATTCAAGCATATAAATACTGCAAGCCAAAAAGAGTTCCCATAAACTAATGTCCTAATCAGTAAAATTATATAAAACCCATAACAGTAGTAAACATAAAAAATATTAAGTTATCAGTCAAAGCCCTAATTGTTTAATGAGGTTTCATCCAGATACTTTAAAATAATAAAGCAACCAACTTGAGCTTTCTTTGAGTTATATAAAAGGTTCAAATCTTTTTATTCAATTTCAATCATTAGAGTATAAACCCCTACAAGATTTCCTAAATTAATTAACAACCCACAATTATTTATACACTAATACAAACAATTAGTTAATTATAAACAAAACCCACCTCTTCAAAACACAGCAAGGCTCCAAGATCAGCTCACTAAGTAGAAAGCTCCCACCCGAAGAAGAAAAAAACAGCTAATTTTCTGCAAGAAAATCTTATTCTTGAACTACTATTTTTCCTCAAAGATACAATATTTTTATCTTGAAGAACGAATATTTAGCTCTCCACATGCTCTACATAGCATTCCGAAAAAGTAGAAATCTTTAGAGCTAACCCCACTTGGATTTTTGAGCTTCAAGAAAAACAACTGTACTTCTTGAAAATGTAAAGAAGATATAGAGAGAGAAGTTAAAAAGAGAGGATTTTGGAAGTCGTAGAAGGCGGCGAAAGCCTTGCGAATTTGCAGGTGGCCGAGGGACGAAGTAACTCTCACACCATATTACTGAAAGCACAAAAATGTACACCGCTTTGCCTTTTTAACTTTAAAAAAGGACACCATGGTTGTGATTTTGGGGCGATTTTATTTTTAATCAAAAATTTTAAATTTATATTGAATATATCACTGCTTAAAATAAGTCATAAAACACTTGATTGGGAAAAAAAAAATAAAACAGGGAGTACACCTAAAGCTTCCAATCCGGTTTTGTCTTTTAATCATGGTTAGGAAAAGTACAATTAATAACTAAAGCATGGTTTATATATCTTTTTTGGGAGTAGTTCTTGTAACGTAATATTGTTTGTTTTTGGAGTAGTCCCTTTTTGATGATAAAAATATCGGGAAGTTTAATTATTTTTGGAAAATGAATTACAGGAACTTTTATTTTCAATTCTGTAGATATTAGAAAAAACATAATCAGCTGCTTTAAAAATATTTAATTAAGAAATTCATAAAAATAATTTATTAGAGTTAATAGTATAAAATTATAATTAAAACATCTAAAGTAATATAATCAACCTGTCTTGAAAATATCAAATTAATGAATTCACAAATTATTTTTGTGGGTCTCATATAATAGCAGCAATGAAACAAATAGCTCAAACAGATATGTTAACGGAAAGTTTTCTGCTTATTCGCATTTCTTAATATGTAATAATACCATTATATCTAAATTATATAAAAAAGTTTTTGAAAAACAAAAAAAAGATCGATTTTGATCTTTATTTTAGTTTGATTTTTCAATCATCGATTTTTTTTTCTCCCTGGCAAAATAAGGGGTTTTATCACACGTATTAATATGATTAAAGATATAGTTATTTGTTAAAAGAAAATTTACTTTTTTTATCATAGGTATTGAAAATATTTTTATGAGTAAATATTTATTTTAAAAAAATTATGTAATATATGTTACTTTTAATACATCAAATTAAATACTCTTTCATTTCATTTTATATGACACTCTTTAAATTAGCATGATATTTAAGAAAAAAATAAAAACTTTAAAAATTATGATTTAAAATTATTTTTAGATATTTATGTGACTGAGAATTATTTCATTAATGTTAAAAGAGAAATTTTGAAGTTAAATTATTTTTAATTAAATAAACTGATATTTTTTTTAAGATAAATAAAAAAAATATCACATAAAATAAAATTAAAAAAAATATTGAATAAGAAATAATTTCAATATAATTAATACTAATATTATTAATATATTATTTTTAATATTATTCTTATATATTCTGCCAAATCAATCTTGTATAATTTAAATATACCAGAATGCCTTATTTGATGAATATTCTCTGAGTGCCTCGAGTAACGTGATACCTCATACGGACAAATTAATCCATGAGCCTTATGTCATTACAACTCAATTTCCAGCTTAATTCCTATGTGCTTACCATACATCTGACAAATTGGAATACTATTTCTCACTTTTAGTTTTTGCTCTATAGTGTTGCATGGTTTTCATTGTATTGTATTTAAAAAACAAAAAGCTTTTTGACTCATTAAGTGTAATGTAACGGTAGCCTGCACGAAACATGAGATTAATTTTACTCTCTGTAACTTGATTCAAAAGTAAAATTGTGTTACGTCCCTACAATATTTAAGGTCATGGGGGAATTAAGGAATTAAGATTATTTAATTATTCATTAACTCCTACTACAAATATTTTGGCAATCCAAAACTTTCAGTTCTTGAATCTGCTACTGATTTAAGGCTATGTTGGTATGAAGAAAAATATTTTTCATAAAAATAAGTGAATTTTCTAATGAGTGCTACTGAAATCAAGTGGATTAGGCTATGCTGGTATGTATGTATAATAATGTATATGTCGGGTTATTATCTCTATTGAGAACAGGGCGGAGCCTTAAATCTAGCATATACAAGTTCGATCAAACTCAATAGATTCAGTTTAAATTTTGTATTTATTTATAAAATAATTAATTTAATACATATATACATACTGTTATTATTATCATTACCGAATGTAATCATTACCGAATGTAACTTAGAATTGAGTAATATAATCCACCAAAGGATGTGGTGCAATGGATGGGGTTGTTTCTCCCTTAACCAAAGGTCTCGAGTTTGAACCGCAGGAATGAAAAAATCCATGGTAGGGAGTGCTTCTCCCCAAATAGGACCCTATGTGGCACTAATTTGAATATATTCAAGCTCCAGTATGAACATCGGACATCGGGTGGAAAATTAAAAAAAAAGAGTAACATAACTTAATAGAATTAGGGGTCGTTTAATTTAAATATAAGTTATGAAGTGATAAGTTATGATGAGATTAGTAATGATGGAATAATTATGTTGAGATTATTTGTTATTGAGTTTGGTTTGTTGTATAAATTTTAAGAATATGTTGTTTATTTATAAAAATACCCTTCACTTTATTAATGTCGTTTTTTTTAAATGTATTTTATTTGCTAGCTTTAGTCATTTAATATTTATTTTTTAAAAAAATTCTTCGTCTTATTTATCTTGAATATTATGTGTACATTTCCACGGACACACTATATGCATTTAAAATAAAAATTTTGTTTTATTTAATTTAAAAATAGAGCTCTCATTTTAAAGTTTGTTAAAGTAAAAAAAGATTTATGAAAAATTAAATTATAAAAAACATAAGAATTAGTCAATAAAAATAATATCATATAGTGAAATTTTTCAATAGAAAAATATGAAGAAGTGTCACAAAAATAAGAAGCAAAAGTTATATTATACATTTACAATGTGAGGTGTAAAAGTTTTTTTTTTTTTGCTCATTTATCATTTTTATCTTAGGATAATTATACTACCCAAGAGGATGGATAACTTATCTCGGTACTATTTATTAGTCCGATAATAAGTTATCCCGAATTTACCAACTAAAAATTAATTCAAAGACCACTATATTTTTATCTTAGGATTATTAACATTTATCCTTCACACCAAATGATCTCTTAGAATGTTAAACTCATAAACATTAAATATTGCTTCTAATCGAGAAGCAATGCATAGGTTGTGATTAAATTAATTTATGTGCATCTCAATTATTTTATCAAATATTAATTATATCTTCTTCAATCAAAATAATTATCTAATACTTTCTTTGTCTTAAATTAATTGAATTTTTGAGATTTTTTTTAATGTTTAAAATAGTTAAATTGTTCAAAGTTCAAAAAGAATATTTAAAACTTTTTCATATTTGCCTTTTTATTTTGTTGAAGTTTTATATTTTCTAGAAGATAAATTACACTATATATTTATGATTTCACAAAGGGCAATAGTGAAAAGTATGGTGTAAATTTTATCGTTGAATGCTTTTTTTAATATGTATGTATTATCTCACAAATTCAATTAATATGAGACAGAGAGTAGCTAAATTAATACTTGATGAGAATCATCATTATTAATAAGATAATATATTTTCAAAAGACCCTATATGAATATATGATCTCATTAATACCATAAATTAATAATTCTTTACTGTTACGAAAACATCAAAGACAATTTAATGAGATATGATTCTAGTGTTTTAAATTTTTTATTAAAATTTAAATTTTGTTGAAGCTTATCTCTAACTTTTCTTATTTCATCCAGGTGTCTTAATGCTGTCTTTTTTAACTACATCAAAAAATTGTGATGAGTTATAGACGATAAGTGTTTCCTTACGTGTAACTGATTCCAATAGTATTGTATCGTCTTCAACTTCTCAATAGTATCCATTACTTCTTCTAGTCTAAGAACTTCAGAACACGTATCATTTTCACCTAGATAATTCAATATATAAGCTATTAACAACTATTTTACTGTGATAACCGATGCATAAATCGACAAGATACAGTAATTTTGATATAATTAAAATTAACATTCATTAAATCTGAAAATATCTTTTTAAATAAACAAATGTTAATTTAAATAATACTTCTATAAAATTAATATTTCAGAATCCCAATAATATTAATTTTAGGAAGTTCTGCTTGTACAATGTTTTTTGTTTCTACTCAAATTTTAAAAACTTATCTTGTCGCCTCTAAGTGCCAATTAATCATTTTCTCTTTAGTCTTTATTTTTTGCTCCTCCTCATTATTAGATTAGAGAGAGTAGGAAGAGATGGATTAATCCAACTAGAGAAAAAAAAAACTAAAGATTTTATTTTCTATTCTTCGCATTATGTTAGTATTTATAGTTAGAATCGAATAAATTATTACATTCATCTATTACAATCTAGTTTTAAAGATAATATGATTCTCAAGTTTCGATTAAATCTTTCCTAATTTCAATGATCTAAACTTGAGACTTATTATTAAAATCGAAGAAATTTATCATCCCGCCACAATTCAAATTAACTTATCAAAACACAATTGAAAACCATACCCTAAGCATGGATTGTAGGTTTACCTGAAATTGAATGCGCATACATTTGAAAGTGAGATTTTCTTCGTATGCATTTATTGGCTTCCCATTTATTTTACATATTTAATACAGACATATTATATATAATAGTTTATTTATATTTTAAGTGGATTTATTATAAATGATAGTAGTAGTTAGATAAGGTGAGAAGGTGGTGCACTGTGTCGTCTGTGTTCTTTGTATCTTGAAAAAACATATCATATTCAAAGTATTTAATAATGTTATCCCTTTGAGATGCTCCTTATTTCCATTTGATTATTTTCAGTGTTTTATTATAATTCTAATGGTCTTGCCCAAAAACATTACTAATATATAGAAGCTTTAATATTTAAAGGTCATCAATATTACATCATTAAGCATGTGCTACAGTTGACGTTGCCCCCTTGTTCTTTCCTTTTTCTAATCATTTCTAATTTCTTTTCTTCTACAATCATTTTTATGTTTTCATCAATCTCGAATGAAGCCAAATATCTATTTTTTGGCTTTAGGGTATGATGAAATAAAGCAAAATGATTCTTTAAACTGTCTGCGCTTCTTTCTTGAAGTAACAGTTAGTCAATGCAATTTTCGATGCTCATCATGGATCATCCGAAAATATTCGCACTATATTTTTAAATATATGAATCAAGCTGAGTATATCTGATCTTCTTTTATCCTGCAATGGACAAGAGCGTTTGAGGTATTGGAATAATATTATTGTTTGTACTCATTTCTATAAACTAAAAAATACAAGTGTATATTTTTAGGGTTTTAATAATAATTGATATCATGAGGTTCCATTAATATAGGTATTGACCATACCTAGTGGCCTTTATTAATTCTAACTTCCCCCTTGTTCTTGGGAAGGCCTACAATCTTTAACCAAAAAAAAAAGGGTAACTTTTTCTTGGATATTTGTTACTTACCATTTTTGGACAATGCCTCACCTCAAGTGGTCCGTAATTGTGGGAACAAGTTTTGTTTTCATTTATTTTTATACTAATTAAAAAATCATGCTATTACTAACTCAATAAAAGCTAAAGAATTTAAATTATTAGTTATTATAATTTATAATAGTTTTATATAATTTTCATTAATATATGTAGTCTTTTGTTGACATTGATAAATTTTTTTATATGTCTTTCAAATATTTAATTTATTAATTATTGTGACTTGTAGTACATTTGATGTCATTTTCAAATCTTATATGTTAATTACTTTAATCCAATTTATGTCACACATATAAATTTTGTAGAATTAATCAAAATTTTATGTCTTTTAAATATTTTAAACTATAAATTATTGTGATTTATAGTACCTTTTACATCAATTTCAAATATTATTTGTTACCCTCTTTATTCTATTTTACATGCCACGGATAAAATTTGAGAGCCATTTAAAATTATTTTTATGTATTTTTTAAATTTTGAAGTTGATAATTACTATAATTTTTAACATCTTTTACATTATTTCAAATAATATATGTTACTTCTTTCATCTCAATTTAAGTTAAGAATTATTGTAATTTATAGTACTTTTTACATAAAATTTTAAATTGATAATTATTATGATTTATAATAATTTTACACAAGTTTTTAAATATATAACACATTTTAAAAAGAATAAAAAGAATAAATTAAGACAAAAAATATAAAAACAAATAAAAGCAGACATGTCAATGATTAATTATTTGCTTCTAGCGACTAAAGTATGCAGGACAATCAAAAGCTCCTCAAATTGTTGCTTTATTTATAAGTATACTTATACTTATATACTAGAAAATATATATATTATTGATTTGCTTTTTTTTTTTTCCTCTTAATGTGGATTTTCTCACATGCATAATAAGATAATGATTAATGTGTGCTTTTCTTGTAGGAATTATAATTTTTTTTAAAAAAGAAAACCTTGCAATCGTTTCCGAGCAATTTTTCTACCTATTAAATATCAAAATCTATAATTTTATCATCTGTGTTTACTTACTTTCATAATAATTTGATATACTTGATCAGCTTTCAATATAACTTTTTTGCTATATTTTTTCAATAAAAATATATATATACTTTGATTTATTTTACAAGTTTATAAGAGTATTTTTCTTTCGTATGTTCCTTAAGAAAATATCAATTACAGCATAAATTGACTAAATTATTCTTAATTTTTCTTTGACCTCAATTGTCAAATACTATTCTCTTTTTCATTATATTAACCTCTTCCCAGATTTATTAAGGATGAAACTAAAAAATTAATAATTCATTAAATTTTAATTTTTAAAACAATAATTATCTTTTGATCAGTTATTTTTAACAAGCACAATAACTAAAATGGACATAAGGCCGTGTTTTTCTTCTCTAATTTAATATGAAAAAAATTAAAATTTATTTTCTCGAACATCAGTGATCTGCTGACTAAGTGACACACCATTTGAAGCCATCATCATGTAAACTAATGATGCATCTAGCAAAAAGTACACCATTATATAGTTAATTAGTTTCGACAAAACAAGCAATAATTAAGCTTTAATTAAACAACTTGCTTTTATTAACATTATAAGAAATTAGTCAGCGTTGCACTTTATCTATTTGGAGATTAGTGTCTCAAAAGATCTTGCTTTAGATCTTATGGATAATTGTGGGTCCACTCAAAGTCCAATTAACAACTTTAAATCTCAATTACATCCTACATCCTACATCCTACCTGTATATTATAAAAATAAAAATTTACCTTCTACATCCTAACTCTTATTATATAATAAAGGTTTAAATTATCAGTAGACATTTAAATTTGTTAGCATTTTCACTTAGATATTTTAACTAAGACTAGTCTTGTTAAATACTTATACTATTCAAAATGTATACCTATTAAGCACAAAATATTAATTTGATAAAAAATTATATTAACTCAACTTAAAAGACATTCTCTTATATTAATTTAATAGAGAATATAATATATGTAAATTTTTATGAGATAAAAGAGTAGATTCCGTGTACTGAAATTTTGTAGTGCGGCAGGGGGTCCAAGATTAGATGGAGGGATGCTTTCCAAGTGGCTATCTCTGGAGCAAACAAGTGATTTAGTGCTATCAAATGGGACCCTCTTTGTTTTGTAGTGATAAAAATGAAGTGCTAAAATTTTGATCGCACGCAAAATTAAATGGCCTAAAAAGATTGAAAGTAATGCATCGTTTCAAAAACTTACAAAACTAAAAGTTAAGACTAAACAATATTGCATAGGTGTACTCGTGAAGTTCACGTGGAATTGTGCATCGTTCAAGCTTTTGTGTTAGTGAAGTAATATGAGAGTGTTTAGATTGAGCCCCACCAGTGTTGGTTTTCTTGTGACAACCCATGTCCTAGGATGATCACGTTAGCGACCACGTCAAACACTAGTTCTTCTTATTCCTTATCCTCTTAGTGAATGAGGATAGACTACACTATATATTGCTTTTGTCTTAATGACATCTGATTTTTAGTTCTCAAGTCATTTTTGGGTCAGCTTCTTTGATGGCTTGTGAATGATGGAGTCAAAAGTTTCTAATAGTGGATAAATGGTGTAATTCTTTATTGAAATTTTATCGAACTTTGTGAGTTCCGTCCATATTTATTATAACTAAAAAAAAAGTAGTTGTATGTCTAATTTTAAGAGAATTTTTTTATATTTTTACTAATAAAAGATTTGAAAGTATAATAATTTATATATATAAGAGATGACAAGTTTAATTTATGTGTTATTCATTTTTCTTCAAATTATGTTGAGGTGATAGTTTAGATGATCACTCAACTTAAGTCCATTTAAAACGTTATTCAACATCATTCATATATATATATATATATATATATATATATAATTTTATTTAA
>JAOTQJ010000001.1:30947408-30968984 GCA_025642045.1 Solanum sejunctum | reverse complement strand
AACTAGAAAATATTCATTTATAAAATGGAACGTGAAAAGTATCATATATTTATTTTTTAGCCCGTCCAATAATACTAACATCATTTTTACATTTAATTATAATAATTTAAATTTAAAAATAATCTAATAAAATAACTTACAACTACACAAATATATATGACCTACAGTTTTTTAAAAAAAATTTATTGTCCAATTAAATAATATGACATAAATTGCAAGAAAAATTTAAAGAAGGCATAGGGAACTGCAGTGGATGAAGTATACGCGTTTAAGGAACCAATGTGGAAAATACCAAATTTACCCCTCTCAGCCTATATAAATAGGGCAACGACTTACTCCAAATTCCAAAATTCAGTGCCGTTGTTTAATAATTATCATTTGAACAACAGAGAAAAATGGGAGACAGTACGATGACCTGCGTAGACATTCTTTTGGCAATCATCTTGCCTCCTCTTGGGGTTTTCCTAAAGTTTGGCTGCAAGGTAACTGTTCCCTTCTCTAATTTAATTTAATTACTTGTTCTCTTGAATATTTGCTAGAGTAATTTTGTCAGCAATTACATACCATTGGAATTAATTTACTACTACTATATAAAAGCTCTGAATTTTTTTGTTTTGTGTTGGGATAACAAAACAGGTGGAGTTCTGGATCTGTGTTTTGTTGACTCTCTTTGGATGGCTACCTGGTATTATCTATGCTGTTTGGGTCCTCACCAAGTGATCAAAATTGGGTAATTTTTCTCAATTTCAACATAAACCTGTCAGTTTAGTTTGAAAATATTACTCTATCCTTAATGACGTAGTTTGATTTTGGCATGAAATTTAAGAAAATAAATAAGATTTTTTGATTTTATAATTATAAATTAAAGTTATGTCAAATGTATTAACATGTTCTCTACTCTTGTGGCTTTAAATGAAAATTAAATATTGATAAAAAGGAAAAAAAAGTTATTTTTTAAATAAACTCAAAAAAATAGATAATTTTTGTTGAAACGGAGGGAATAATATAAGATTCTCTCAATTTGCTTGTAACATATTCTAGGAAGGGTATCTGATTCCCAATTTACATTTTTCTTTTTGACAGGTGGATATGTGATTAAGGCCATTATTAAGTCTCTTTATTTCCCTTAATGGAGTATCTAGCTGTTGTTTTATTAATTCTTGGATGTATTTCTTCTAAGTTTATCCCTTCGTTTTTTTTTTTTTGTAATTTGTCTATTCTCTCTTGTGTATTCCAACAGAGAAATTTGGATAGAGTGTTGGTTGTGTTAAACCTTTGGATTGTAATTTGACTTCCATTCTGTTATTTTAATTGAATATACCAATAATTGCCAGTACTATTTTTACTATGGTGTCTCTTTCCAACATGTGGCTTTATACATGTTGCTTGTGTAGTCTAACTACTAGTGGTTGGTAGGTAGGATATTTCGATGGACGTGTTCAATTTTACCTGCAAGTCTTACGATATTATCAACACTTGTAATATGGTGATAATTTTCTTTTTTTATATTATAAATTTAAAGAAAGAAAAGAAATATGGCAAGTGGGAACAACTTTCCATGTAGTCACAATCATCTTCATCATCAAAGTAGTAGCCTATATTGGTGGCCCTTTGCTTTAAGATAAAATAATACTCCCCCCGTTTCATTTTACTTAACTTTTCTATTCTATTAAAAAATAGATTTTTAACTTTATTTATATTTATTATTATTTTTACTATTAAATAATTATATTTAATTTAAAAAATTCAAAACATTACTTTAATAAAATGCATCTTTAATTAAGATTCTTTGGGTTATGTTAAAAAAAATTTCTCTCTTGATATTTTGTCGAAGTATCTTATAAAAATACTCATTATAATTTGATTTAATTTAAAAAAAAATATATTTTTATAAAACTCTTTTTATGGGGGCAAAAGATAAGACTATTATATTTGTTGCATTTTTGGTAATTTTTCAAGTTAGGCATTCAAATTAGGGAATTTTACGTGGGTTCGTCGGCAGATGGGTCCAATTTAGATGTGCTTTGTTGTCCTTTAAACAGACAATTAACGCAATTTCATGACCAAATTGTGATTACTGACTGCCTAACGGAAAACTTCACTTGACCAAATGGAATGCAGATAATTAGATATCGGTTAATTAACTCATTAAGTATGCAGATAATTCATATTTGCATGTAAATGGTGAATAATACAATTTAGACTAAAGTACAATAAACAAATAGGCTTACTTGGCGTATAATCACCCCCATGGAGCTTGCAATCAGGACAAAAAGCCACCCCATCTGCAAATAAAACGCAGTTTCATATAAATCATCAAAAATTTCACAAACAACAAAGACAAGAATGAGATAGATAAAGTTATATCGCTATTTATATGAAATAATTAATTTATTATTTTTATACAAATGATATCATTCGAGATTAAATAATATTTCTAATCAAATAAATAATAAAATGATCTTGTATTTTATTACTATCCTTCTATATCCATACCAAACGTCCCCTTTAGTGTGAACGCCAAGTTCCCATGTGATGAGCGAGGTTGAAAACTGAAAAAAGAGTAGTTCCTTAACAGCTCACTTGCCACATGTCACGCTAAATGTTTTCAAGGCAAAGCAGTTGTTGAAAGACGAAAGTAGCCCTCATATATTGGATCTATTTCCTCCTCGCCTTTCTTATCAAAATATCAGAAAACATAAGGACACTCCTAAATCTGTTGTTTAGTAATTAGCATTCGATTATCGGAGGAAGAGAAAAATGGGAGACAACACCATGACATGCATAGACATTCTTCTGGCCATAATACTGCCTCCCCTTGGGGTTTTCCTAAAGTTTAAATGCCAGGTTCTGTCTCCTCTGAAATTTACTTCTTTTTTTTTTAATCAAATTTACTTGTTTGATTAATTCAAATTCATCGACAAAGGTTTAGTTTTGTGGGGGTTAGGATTTTTAGATGGAAGTAAAAAAAAAAATTGGTAATTGTACAAAGAATTAAGGTGCTGATTTCCTTAGATTTTGTAGTGATGTGTATTGAAGATGTATTTTTGTGTAACAGGTGGAGTTCTGGATCTGTGTTTTGCTGACTCTCTTTGGGTGGCTACCTGGTATTGTCTATGCTGTTTGGGTCCTCACAAAATAATCCATCATCATAATTCATATCCCTTTATTATGGTAATTCATCTTTTCAAAAAATTATACAAAATATATAGGTCAAAATTATTAACTTCGTCACTGCTCCAGTAGCTCTGTTGATTGGTTGGCTACGTGAACTTTCACCGTTGGTGAAGGTTTAATTTCCTACATTGTAATTTCCTCCCCATTTTCCTTTCCCTTACCCCAAAACAAAAAAAAACACAAGATCAAACAGCTTAAGATTCTCTCAATTTGCTCAGGAGATATGTATGATACTACTAGGGTGCTCATGGATCAATTTGAATTAGTTATTGGAGAAAATCAAATCATTTCATACAAAAAAAAAAAATCTCTTGCTTAACAGGTGGATATGTGAAGACCATTACCACAGAGTATCTTCATTTGCGCTAATGGAGTATCTAGCTGCCTTTTTTCTTTTATTCTTGGTTGTGTGTTTTTTCCAAGTTTACCCCTCTGCTTTTGGTTATTTTCTTTTGGGGATTGTTTGATGAAGATATAATATGGTGTTACTACTGTAAGCATTTGGGATTGTAATGCAACTTCCATTCTGTATTTTATTGGATATAATACGCTAATTAATTGCTGCCACCATTACACTATGGCCTATGTTGTTTCATGCTTTGTTATAGCTGGCATCACTCTAATATTTTATATATTCGGTAGTCTACCACTTAATTTTGTAATGGGGACTGGTGTCATAATTCTCTATTTTACTAGAAAACACAAATGGGGACAAAACAGCAGTTACATATCAATCATCATCAAAGCAGCCAAGTCACAAAGTGTGGGGTTATGTCTAAATCATTTTACTTTGAAATTAAGAAATAACTAAGCTTTGAATTCTCATTAATCGCTGTTTTTCTGTGCCATATTCGTAAATACTTTGGGTGATCCCTAAAAGAAAAAGAAGCAAATAAGACTCTTACACAAGTGATTTCCTTTGATATAATGGGCAGAATTCTATTTTAAATTAAAATGAGATGATGCATTTTGGGGACAATAGACAATAGACATATATCCATAACTCCCCTAAAGCATATCGACCACAGGTAAAACGTATCACAAGGCATTGTACATGAAAATCAATGAAATATCCACAGCCAGGGAAGATGAATGAAATTTTACTGATAGATTTCGAAAAAAAAGGTTATAACATGAAGAAGACAAGACGCCAGAATTGGGAAATCAAATTCCCCAACACCTCAAGATATTTTCAATGGAAAATATATTACAACTGAGTTCGAGATATATCACAAGTCACAAACGAAACATTGTCCCTAGGCCAGCTACGGTCCATGCCTGCACGTTCCTGATAATTCATGTACATGGTCAGAGGAGACAAGGCACTAATCGGTTAAGCGTCAATTAGTGCTTGTTTTCCAATTTTATGTGGGCAGAAATGGGGGAGAGGCAACTGTCCTAAGGAGGCCTGACTTATAATGGCAGGCAGCCTACTTTGGACCAGAAATAGGTATACGTTATGTCCTTTTCTTCTCAACCAATGGCTGGCAATTGATGTATTGAAGACATTGGGATGGATGGCTAATAGAATATCTGCACTTGCTTCCAAGTCTGATACAAATAAAATATCTATTCTAGGCCTTAAAGGCTTTTAAACTAATAATTGTAAGTGGGGATGGGCACATAGCAGCACAGCTGTTCTTGCTAGAATATCATACTAACATGCACAGACACTTAGTTCCGTCCTACTGTCACATTAATGAGCAAAAGATGCACAGACGCTTTTTTCATTCTTTAAACTGCCATTCACGCCGACACATGGGACAATGTGCTTGAGCAGATTGAGAATTCACCCATTTCAAAATACAATGGAGATGAAATGCATGGTTGCAAGCACCCCATACTGCAAACACAAGTAATTATCAAAGCATTATTAACCTTAAAAAAAGGAACGACTTCCTCATTTTCAAAATCCACTGACATTCCTAAATCTGAAGTTCAATTAGCACTTAATCAGAAGTTGTAGAGAAGAAGAGAGGAAAATGGAAGACAGCAAAATGACATGCGTTGAAATACCTGCATTCTTTCATTAACCCTATAAGTCAGTCTACGCATTACTATATATACTCCGAGTCACACTCAAAGGTCACATTTAAAACCTATTTGGAGAAAAGACAGACATCTTAACCACTGAACTCAGCGAAGGAAAAAAACAGAACGTTCTAGCCCTACATCCTCATCTCTTCTCTTGCATAAAACAAGGCCATTAGAATTGGCTGTCCTGCTAGCAGGATTTTTAAAATCAGAGAAAGTAGTTTTACATTTTCTTTTTCTTATCCAACTTCAAGGAAATTACATACCCAAACAAGGAGAGAAAAATGTTTTTTCTTGTATTGCAGAAACTTATAGTGGCGAAGAAATATTCACGGAAATTAAGAGTAGTACATTTTGTACATATCTCAAGGTTGTTAAGAATCAAAAAACGATTGTGGAAACTATTAAGTTGTGATTTTCTGAAAACTCGTGCTTTACAGGAACTTATACAAGTCATTACTTGCACTTAAGCCTATCTTCATTCCTAAACCGAAATTTGATCTCTAACATGCAAAAAATTTGTCGTTGGCTGGTGGTGGCACAGAGTGATTATTCAAGTTTTCATCAGAGTAGATAGGTAGTCTTCATGGGGAGGAAGTATAACACAAATAAATTCAATACCACAAACGTTTCACAACTAGGGAAAATCAAATGGATACTTAACAATCAATATGCAAAATTGAGCCACTAATATGAACAAGTTATAGCAACATATGGTCAAGCAGCTGAAATGCTCTGTAACACAAGAGACACAAAATATGTTAATACTAATTCTAACAGAATACATGATCCGTGACAACTATTTCTAGTATCTTTTAGTTGACAGCTTATGGTAAAAATATTTGACTAAATACTCAGTAAGCTATTATAACATACCCTATACTAACAATTAACTTAAAAGTCTCTTTCTAAACCTATATTTTGAAAGGTTCACTTCTGTTAACTACAAATTCAAAGGGGGAGAAGTTGTCCTGAGAAAGTCTCTGTTGGCACATTTAAGACATGTCATAAACAGAGATGATGCAACAGGATAATTGGACAGCTCCAGATGTATCACAAGTTTCAATTATGTCTGTCTCTGGTACAGCTGTTAACAATGTTACTTGAAAAAGAAACTATATAAGATCGTGATGTTGTCCCTACAACTATATCTAACATGACTATGAGAAACTCCTATTAGAGCTCATGCTTCATAGAACCAACTGCTCTCACTTCAGAGAATCATCAGTTAAAGGAAAGCAGCCTGCGAAACATTACTACTATAACTTTTTTGGTACTTTATTGAACTAAAGCATTAGAAAATTATTTCATAGTATAACCTACAAGCACTAAAAGTTCTTTTCTATTTCATTCATATTTTGGTAAAGATAACATGTTGTTGATGCAAGTGGATGACTCAATTTGATTCACATGTGTTATTTGGATGATTCTTTTGACACCAACTGAGTGTTTAGTAATGAAATCAAACTATAAGGACTCCTAACAAACACAGGACTTGATAAAAGTGGTGTACTAAGGTAAGTACAGTTATAGAAAATGGTGTGCAATTAAAGTAGTACTTTTCTATCCATTGAGTGCTTAACCAAGCTACTGTAGACTCAAGGGATTTTATATAGATTGCAGTGTTAAGTTTTGAGACTATCCATGTTTTTTTCAGTAACACACCTAGGGAGCAGGTTGCCCACTGGAAGGGAGACAGGAGACGGCCATCTCAATGCTAGAAATGCCCCCCATCTTAACTGGATCACGACTCATAGAATCTATTCCTACTTGGAGGTTGAGCTAGACCACTATGCATCTAAGAGATTTTACCTTTTACTATATCATTAGCCAGTCTTCCACCAAATCAAACGAATTTAAACTAATTATGTGATCCAGTAGGTCAGTGATAAGTACACTAGAATGAAGGACTACAAATATTGTGAAGCAACACTTTATAGCTCTCCTTGTGTTCATGAGTAACATCAATGTAGAAATATGTAAATCTTGAAAACTAGTGCGGGGGAAGTTTTCCCATTTAGTCAAAGACATGATGATTGCACAATTGCATTTTTCTTTTTTCTCTTGGCATATAAGCCTCAATTGGAAGGCACAGAAGAAAAGTCTAGGAACCAAAATATTCTGATGCTTGAATTATTTAACCAATTGCATCAACAATGTTTCTCAAAGTGGAAAGTACAAATACATATTGACAACGTACAGACATATAAGGTACTATGGATATGCAATCAACAAAACATAATATTTTATCAGGTAAATATATTCAAATTGGTGTAACTTATTGGATATGCAGTACACTAGGTTTACATGAGAATGGTGATTCAGTATATTATATGCCTGAGAAAGCAATTAGGATGAGATAAACAGGCTTACTTAGTGGACAATCATCACCAGGGAGTTTGCAATCAGGACAGCAACCATCAAAAGCCATCCTACATATACCACAAGTTTCATCCTGAGCATCCCATGTCCATGAAGAAACGGCATGCCATCTGCAATGCACAGGGAACTAACAAAAGTAAGATGAAGTTTAAAGTCCGACAACTATTAAAATACCAAATGTCATGAAGAGGACATACTCTATTCAGGATTCCAGCAAAGCACCCAATAGAACAGGTTAAGGAAAACCTCATGATATGCCGACATAGCCCCCAGGAAATATGCCAACATATCCTTGAGCCAAAGCAACTAAATCAACTTGCAATATAATGCTTACCCTCCATTTACTCAAAAAAAATCAGAATATACACTTATGTACCTCAGTGAAATAATCGATCAAATATAAATTAAAGTAGATTTTCAAGGGGGAAAAAAGGCTAGTGAGAATCCTTCTTTGTGATCCTAAGAAGTTCAATGGCTCTACATTCTCCGATAAAATTCAGAAATCAGTGATATTAAAAGGCTGAGATCACAAGATAAACCATATCCAATCACTAGTTACATATTTGCACAGAAAATAAGCTTTCAAATCAAAAATGATTTAGTAACAGTTGATATAATTCATTGCACTTATTATCTGCTCAAGTAATATACATATACCGTATCCTTAATTTAAGCATTTCAAATCAGCGACATTATCACAAAAGGATACGCAAAATCTTGACTTTCATTGGCTCGCTCACTGCAATATCAAGGTCACAAAAACGGAAATTCGTAAACTCTATGCTCAAATTCAGAACTCACTATAAAGAAAATAAATAAAAATAAATACATTGGAAGAGAAAATAACCTTTATCTAGGACAAAATTGGTGTGTTAAGCTACTGTTTCTGCAAGAAATTTGAACAGAAACGGATCGTTTAGGGTTTTATATGAACTCTGAAAGTGGCGGAAACACTAGGCCCAGTGCTCACAGGCTTAGGCTTGAGGCCCAGACTTGAACTAGCCCATATAGTTATCATATGGCCCTTTAATGATTAGGCTCGTTTGATCAGGAACAAGTTACTCAAACTTATAGGAAAGGTAAAAAGTAAGCTAAATTATTATAGATGTCAATGACATGTATTTCGATAGGCTTGATATTTTTCTGACAGTCAAAAATAATTTTTCTATTTTAATGAGATAGTGATAATATTTGCATACATTTTATTTTTTCAAAATCCCACTTGTGAAATTTCACTGCGTATGTTGTTGTTGTTGTTATTTTTGGCTTTTGACTTTTAGCTTCTAAGTCATATAATTATGTTAAAAAATGTTATCTTCTATATGTATATTGATGTTTTAAGGTGTTTTGTTAAATTAGTTGTTACCATCCTAATTACTACATATAGTAATGTTTGATTACATACATAATTTATCCTACTAATTTGACTATTGTAATATATAGGATTGATAAAAGAAAATATTAAAATAACAGTTATATACAAAGAGAGAAATAGGTTATATTATTACATATCATGGTATTTGACTACTGTAAATTTGTAATACATAGCATTGATTAAAAAAAAAATTAAAGCAACAGTTGCAAAGAGAGAAATACTCCACAAGATAAAATGTAAATAGTTTAATGAATATAAATAAATTTTTGAAATTTGTGAAAGTTATATATAAATTGAAGGAAGGAGTATTATTTAAATTTTACTCTATTTCACTTTTTTTTTTTTTAAGTTTTCAACATATGAAATTCATTTCGTTGCATCTGTATATATTTTTGCTGGTCCATACATTAGTTATAATTTACTATTTGTCCATAAAATGATGACCTCTAATAAGAAAAGAATTTAGTGTTAGGAATGTATAGTTTGTCTATTAATTTCTAAATTCATTTTTGTCCATGTAATGATGTATCTAATAATTATATGAGATTTCGTAAAATAACGGTTATAATTTGATTTTAGACTTATCATCATTATCTTTTATACAACTCATTCATTAAAATGTTTACATGCATCATTAGGTCCATAAGATATATGAAAATTGAACACATTATACCCTCTCTGTTGATAAGTATTAAACATTATGGATAAGTCATAATAAATTTCAACTCACAATTTATTATAAAATAAATAATAACCAAATCCTTAGAGTTAATTTAAAAAATAAAACTTTTTAAGAGACTATTCCACTAATTAAAATAATGTTAACAATGTTATTTTACTAATCTTTATGTTTCTATACAACAACAACCAAAAAAAAAAAAACTTAGCTTATAATATTACAACTCGGCAGATTAACAAATAGTATTAGATATGGTTGAAAAAAGTATAATTATTTGTTAATTTAGTCTCTATTTCTACACTAGAATAGAAATGCATTTAAATTTTTAAGGGAAAAAAATGCAGATGAACCCCTTGTGAAAAATTATGTTGGTCCTGGGTAAATATTTGAGCACTAAATTCTTTCTAAAAATGTTGGATCATCAATTCTTCTTCCAGATATGCAAATAAATACAAAATCTTCCATATTAATTAGTAAACATCTTCATATTTGTATATAACATGACCATTCCAAGCAACAAAGAGCACAAAACTCTACATCTACTATATTTTCTCTCCTTTTTTGCATATTTGTTACGTCCAAGAAAGCCAAAAAAATGACAAGAAAGAAAGTGAAATTAGCCTTCATCACTAATGACTCGGCAAGAAAAGCAACATTCAAGAAAAGGAAGAAGGGTCTGATGAAGAAGGTGAGTGAATTGAGCACCCTTTGTGGGATTGATGCTTGTGCTATTATTTATAGTCCTTATGACACCTCACCAGAAGTGTGGCCAAACACCATGGGAGCTCAACGCGTGCTTGCGGAGTTCAAAAGGATGCCTGAGATGGAACAGAGCAAGAAGATGGTGAATCAAGAGAGTTTTATAAGGCAGAGGATTGCTAAAGCGGGTGAGCAGTTGAAGAAACAGAGCAAAGAGAACAGAGAGAAGGAAATGACTGAAATAATGTACCAGGGGTTGACTGGAAAAGGGCTGCAGAATTTGAATCTGGGAGATTTAAATGATCTTGGATGGGTTATTGACCAAAATTTGAAGGAGGTTTACAAGAGGATTGAGGCAATTAATAAGGGGGCTTCGAGTTCTTCTGCTACTGCAGCAGCAACTACAGCAGCATCCCGGGCTTTTGCTCCATCGATGGAGCAAAAGCCTGCTGTGGTGGAATTGGGATTAGATGGGATGCAGAGGACACAAACAGAGTGGTTTAATGATTGGATGAATAGCAACACAAGTGATCAGCATATTGGTTATGGACATGGAGAAGAGATGATTTTGCCCAATTTTAATGATAATCAAAATGCTAATATGTGGCCTAATAATTTCTATTCTTAGATTTATTTTTCATGTTATGTTTGCTGCTTCTTTTCTGGATTTTACATCTATCGTTGTTATTTTGTTATTTTCTGAATCTGCCACGATGAATATGAATGAATTCTTCCCAAGTATTTTACTAATAAAATTAACTTCACGAGTTTATTGCCTAGTGATTAGAATTCTTCTTTAAAAGTATTATAAAAGCTATTATAAGATATGTAGGCACAAATTCTTAAACATGAACATGCAATGAACAACATTTAACTTTAATTTTTTCGAACAACAAATCGAAATTAAGTCCTGACTTTAATCTCCAAACCAAACACAGTAAATTATGAAGATTTTTGTCTCTCAAAATTAAAAAGTAAGACGAGTAATTAATAGATAATTAATGTAAAATAAAATTGTATTCTAATCCCATAATTTCTCATATCTTCTTAAGAAATTATAAGAAGATAATATTCCAGACAAGCATATGTTATAATTGAAAGAACAGCACCCATCGATAGGCCACAAAAAGAAAAACCACTTTGTTAATCAGACATTATTATATTATGACATTCCAATCCTCTCTTTACAAAATATCATTAGTCCCTCTCCAACACATCCATCTTATTTTAGTGCAAGTGAGATGGTCAAATTAATGACATTAGAACCATATTCTATCTAGACTGAACTATTTGTCACTAAGAAAAAAAGAACAACCTAATATTCCATTAGCAGGATTAATTTCTCAGTGGTGTTAAAATTAAACTAATTAAATTTATGCGCCCAACTTGTCCAAATATCGTGTTGGGTAAATTAAATAATTAATTAGGAACATGTCATGACGATTGGTGAACACAATTAACTTGTGGACTAGAAAGAAATAATAGAGTATAACAGGAGTATATCATTCTCAATCCACTATCCAATATCCAAATGGTAATTAATTTTCTATCTAAAAGCTTAAAATAAAGAATGAAAAATAATGGATATAGAGAGGATAGGGAGCTTTTTGTGGTCCAATTGAAACAAGCAAAGTTGTCTCGACTTAGATTATACTAAATTGGATTAGAGATGACAAATTGACCATTTAAGTTTGAACGGATTATTTATATGTTTTTTTTTAGTTTAATAAAAAATTGAATTAATATATAGATCAAAGTGATCCATAAATATTTTTGTAACTTTAGGAAGATATTTTTCTCATTTGATAGGTTTTATAAAATCATGAAAAAAGTTATTCACAAATAAAAAATTATAAAATAAATAAATAAATATATTAAAACTTAGTAAAAATTGAGTGAGTTAAGTTATAACCCACATCTTAGCTTAATTCATTTTAGGCCAATAAATTTCAAATAAATTGTTCAAACTCGTATATTTGTGAACTTAAATTAGAAGCCATCTAAATTTATTATAATTCACCCATTTAACACCTCTAAATTAAAAAAAAATGCTCAAATGTGTGGATGAGCTGAGGCCAGAGTTGACATATTGAAGTACGAGACTACAAGTCATAAGTTATTTGGTATAAAATGGGGCCGCTATATTATTACGTTATTCAATTCAAATGTTACTTAGGTTAAATAACAATGGATCAAAATTAATTAATAATGGTCATAATTCAATCTATTCTTATCAAGGTTTAATTTTTTTCGTATTTATTTAATTACTCAATTAATTTTTTAATTATAATTATATACAGATTGTGAAAAATAATATAAAAAAATCATTTAATAAAGTTTTGCATGAATTAATTAGAGTTATATTTGATACAATTCTCAAATAAGCAGACCATAACTGATTCAAATTTAAACATATTAAAGATATAATATTTTAATGAGCTAGACTACTCAACACATATTTGAACCAACTTCTTTAAAATGAGTTGATTCAAATATTGTTGACCAAATTAAACTCCTTTTTGACAGCCATGCACACTTCATAAATTGTAGTAAACCACGTGTAATTTGTTTAGTGAAGAGAAGGGTCTAGGAATTCTCTTTATGTATTACTATGTGGGAATTCTGGTTTCTTCTAGAGGCTAAAATTCAACTGAACATTATTCATTCAACCTGATTCTTTGCTTGGATTAATCAACCAAATATATATACTCTTGGTTTAGCTGAGCTGTATTTAGTAAATTACACTACTAGCTAGTTTAAATTCTTGTTTAGGCAGCCCTTGAAGCAGGAATTAAGCCAATACCATGCAAGTAAAGAATAAGAACCATATATGACAAATTCCAACATGAACCTTGGACAAAGAAAACAAACCCTTGAATAAGAAGAAATTAGAGGAAAGGATTAATTCATAGAAATATCAGTGAAAACTGTTGAGATACAAAGTCCCACATTGGTAGTTGATGGGATGGGTGGTCTCCTTATAAGGTTTAAATAATCCTCCTCCCTTTGAGCTAACTTTTGGGATGTGAGTTAGGTCTAAGACCTTCTTCAACATGGTATCAGAGCAGGGCCCGTCTCACTCAATGTTGGGCTTCCGAAAAAATTATCCACACACCAGATGCTAAGCACTGGGCGTGAGGGGGGTGTTGAGACACAAAGTCCCACATTGGTGGTTAATGGGATAGGTGGTCTTCTTATAAGGTTTAGGCAATCCTCCCCCCTTTAAACTAGCTTTTGATGTGTGAGTTAGGCCTAAGACCTTTTCAACATAAACAATATAATTCAAGAAAAAAGCAAGTCTAAAGTATTAATACTTGTAGAGGTATCTTCTAGACTGTATATTTGGTTTAAGTGAATTATGCCACTATATATCTTTCTGCATCAAATGAAAATGATGTGTGACAGGTTAACATAATCTGAATGAGTGAGCTAGAGATTAGATAACCAACCAATCAACCCCCTCTAAATTGTGACCATTTTAATCCATACATTTGGCTCTACACGTAAATTCTGTCTTTCACTTTTTCTTTTTACGATTTTTCAAAAATAACAAACACTTGAAACATAACAAGAAAAAAAATAATTATAGTTTGCTAAAATTATGATTTGTAGCTACATATTACAGCAGAGAAGCGAGTGAGATTGAGAAAATGAGGAGAGAGACAAACAAGAAACGGTAAAAAGTGGAAAGAAGCGAATTGTGTGTGTGTATATATCTATAAATGTATTTTTATATCTGCCAAGCAAGATTGGGAGAGGGAGAAGAGAAAAGAGTGAGATCGAGAGAGGAAGGAGAGAGGAGTGCGAGAGAAAGCAGAGAGGCGAATTGCATATATATACCTATAAACTAATTGTATATATACAATTGGTATATATATGTATTTGTATATCTGACGAAAGATTGCAAAGAGAGGGAAAAGAAGCGAGAGAGAAGAAGAGAAAATAGCAACAAAATCCTAATTATAGCAATAAACTATAATTTTTTCAAACTATAGTGATATAATGTAAATATATATCATATTTCTGTCTAGTTATGTAATTTATCCTTTTTGTTTTCGTCAATATTGAGCCCAAAAAACATACGTAACATGTGAATTAGTGTTGTATTTAATATTATAATATAATTTTTTACTTTCCTCTGAGTTCATCTAAAATGTCATATACATCTCATTTATCAACTAAAGACGTGTCAATCCTGCTTGGACTTCCCTTTTTCGGTGTATGTAGGTTAGTAAAAAAGAAAGAGTAGGACCAAAGATCAATATATGCACAAAATATATAGACATATGGCATCTTCTATTTGAACTTATATTAATTCATGCAAGTTGCACCATTCTAATTGGCTGAGAGAATAATCCCCATAATTAGAGGACGAAAAGCAACATAAAAAGAAACTGCGGCAAGATACTGTTGAATGCTTGAAGCCCAAACACAAGGGAGCCTCTAATATCACTTCATTTGGAACATTGCCTGATTGTGCACTTTCACTTGCACCTATAACATAGTGTCGTCATACAAAGAAATAATTTGACTAGCGGAGCCAAAATTTGAAGAAGCAGATATGTGAAATTGCTAAAAGAGTTTTGACATCTATTATATATAAATGAAAAATTATTTTAATCATGTATAAATAATATATTTTTCATCGAAGGGGATCCGAATGAACCTCTGACTAATAGGTGGCTTCGCCCCTGAGAGTGTGTTTTGCCTGATCGAAAATATTTTCAACTTCTTTTATATTTGATTAGTCAAACTTTTTTAATTAAAGTAAATAAGTTGAGTTCCTTAGGAATAACAAAAACGACTTTCATAGTGACATTTATATTAATTGTCTCCTTCTCTCCAATTATAACTAATTTCATAGTGATATTCATATTGATTATCTCCTCCTTCTCCCCAATAAATGGGAGCCCTACCCCTACCTCCACCCCATTGATTCCCATAGTGTTTCATACCTTAACAAATATTTTCAGAATAAGATTTTTTTTTTCACTTCTCAAACATTATATTGTGCGGAAAAAAAAATTAACTCTTTGCCGGACACACCCTTATTAGTTGAGGTTTTTCAAGATCATCTTTCTCCTCATCAAATGAAAGGTATTTGGTGAAATTGAAAAAGAAAAATTAATTAAGATTCTAGTAGCTGCTAGGAAAGACATTCCTTAGAACATAACTATAAATGTGTCCTATTTAGCATGCAGAAGAATAGGAACAAGAAATGACCACCCTTCTTCTTGTGAGCAATTAAAGTCTATTGGATTCCCAATGGGGGCATCCAATAGATAATATTCCATTTGGCTCTTGTTTTTTCCTTTAAAGGAGTTTCCTTTGAACGCATGCCACTAAATTGAAAGTTTACAGACTGACCCACCGTACCATTATTGTTTCATCTCAAATTCAACACAAAATGCAAAATCATCCATTTCACACTATTCACTATTATCACTACCTACTCTAATATGCTTTATTTTTTCAATAATTTAATCACTTTATTCAGCAAGATCGTACCCAATATTTTCTAGTTTTATCAATAACGACATTGTGTCGCGTATACATAGAAAATATATATGGAGAATATGATTGAACTTGGAACCTGTTGGTGCATGTGCATCCATTAGTTTGATTTGGTTTAGTTTAATGGTATGTATTTTCGATGTTCAATTTTTATATATGTTAAATCAATAATATATATATATATTAGCCCTTAACAATTCGATTTTCAATTTATTCTATAAGAAAATGCTCATAAAATAAATATATGACGTTGTCAATAATGTGGCATGACTGGACAATAATATAACTTTATAAAATACTTACAAAATAGAAATAGTAGTAACTAACACAAAAAGAACTATATAAGTGCACCACAAATACAAGAGTTTATTTTTGTGAACTCAAAGTCATTGTAAAATTTGAACTGAAGTAAAGGCTAAAGGACAAACACAATAACCAGCAAAATAGTGATATTAATATTAATTATATCATATTTATATTTTTATAAGCTAATTTTATTGTCTAATCACATGATTTATCGCTAGTTAATACTAATTTTTTTCCCGATGCTCAACACATTTAGAGGAATTTATTTCTTTAAACATAGGGGTTAGGCTGCGTACATTCGACCTCCTCTTACCCCGCAATGAGCGGGAGCCTTTCGAGGCACTGAGGTATGAGGTTTGTTGTTGTTATTGTTAATATTTTATTCAAACAAATAATCCCAACTAAATTCGTCTTATTTATGACCCTCACTAAGTCAGCTTACTTTACAACATTATTTTTCCTTGCAACCCAACCAGCCTAGCCCAATCTCCAATTGTTTTATTAACTTGGATAACCAGAAGGACAATTAATAATAAAATGGTACAACTTAATAAGTTTCTCCAAATTCCTAAAGGACACTCCTTTTAGTATTCCTAAAGTTTCTCCTTTTTGCATCATGCATCATATTGTTCGTGGGAATTAAATTCATGACTTTAGTTTTGATATCGCTTATTAGGATCAAACGTTTATCATTATGCTAAAAGTTATAATTTTATTTCCTAACCAAGTCAATCATCAAAGTGTCACGTTCGATTATAACTTCAACCTAAATTATTCTAGTCCTCTCACGGACCTTACCCCAAAATGTTGGCATTATCGAGCATATATATGACTGTTAAATGAATGATAATAATTTGAGAATGATTTTGGTGGGTAGGGTCGTCCACTAGACAGCTCGTGAGATAGAAAATATATGAGAACTTAAAACGGCTATCTCATTCACAAAATAACTTTTGCATTATTTTGAGATTTTGTTGATTATGATGGGCATATACAATTAAAAAAATATCTAATAATATGCAAATAAAGTCAAACAATCATATCTACTTTAACAGTAAATAAATATATTTTATCCAACAATTGGACATGTCTGCGCATATACTCCCTCTCGGGTCCATTTTTTACTTTTTTATTATTTTAAAAAGAAATTTTTATTTTATATATTTTTTTAACGTATCAAAAAAAATTAAATTTTTATATTTTATTTTTTAACTTTAATTACTTATTCTCAAATTATTTTTCAAAGACTAGTACTAAACATTAATCAATAAGAATAGTGTGGTAAAAGAATTATATCAATCATCATTTCATTTCTCGATGAATGTCAGACTGAAATATGATAAGTAAAAATAAATAAAAAGAATATATGCTTTATAAAATAGACTTTTTATACTATTTTAAAGTTTTAAATAGAGTAAAACAATATCGTGTCGCAAATATTTGTCGTGTTCTCTGTTTGGACATGTTTTATCCAAGAGGGGTAGCCAGCAAATTAAAACTGGATAAGAACGAGTTATTCTACAAAAAATATTCTCATACTTGTGTTACAAAACTTCCAATATAAGCTTTATAGAATATATAATTTCTTATACATATCGATCTTTCCTTAAGGTAATGTGTATGTGTTTTTATTCACTTTTATATGATGCAGGGTTTTATTTGTTAGAAATGAAAATTATTTGACTCCATCTCCGGACGAGCTAATAACTTAAACGCAAATGGAACTTATCTCTGATCATCTGCATATTATGAGACAAAGGTCTCTCTTTTCTAGCCGTAATTAGTCTATTATTCCATATTCAACAGATTAATGTTGCCAAAGTTACAAATTAGAGGCATCAAATTGATGAATTGAGTTGCATTAAATTTGGATGTAAAAATGAGTTGAGTTGATAAATAAACAAATAGTTAATTCATTCAAAAGTTAATTGAGCTAAAAATGTAAGTCATAATTCAACTGCTCGCGGCCCAATTCTTTTTTTTATAAAATAAGATAAAATTCAGGGTTGGGAAGAGATTACACGATCAGAAATCGAACTCTTACCAATAAGATAGAAGCTTAGATAGCCAATCTACTGAGCTACCATCACAAGAAAAATAACTTTCAATGGCAATGAATATGCACATTAATAAAGAGTGTCAAAGTATTTGCCAGGATGTAATGTCGTTAAAGGCTTTAGCGATGTTTAAAAGTGTTAAATGTAATTTTTACTAGTAATTACCTCTAAAAAAATATACATTTAGTGGCAATTAAATTGTTATCGGTAATTCATGCCACTAAGATTATTTTTGATGTAGTTCCTCACAATGGCCAAATTTTTACTGGATTTTAATTATTTTATTTATTCTTTTATTAATTTTAATAAAGAATTAAACTATTTTCCATTTATTTTTGCCTTTAAATTTAAAAATGCATTTTCAAAGATATTTTGAAAATTGCTTGTATGTCAATTTGGACTACACTAAATTTTGATAAGCTAAAATAACTTGAACTAAACTACTAAATGGGCATAATAAACGAGTTATATTTTGATGGGCTAATTTTACCATCACTAAATACTAATGAAAGCATGTATTTGCCATTACAAATGTGTGGCCAATTAAGAAATAAAATGTGTTCCCAAAAAACTAGGGGTTAATTTCTTCTTTTTAAAGAAAATTTGTAACAGCATATTGAGTTGTTTATCTACATTCCATCGGCGCTTTGCATATTTTTCTACCATAATTACCATGCATCAAATCTTAAAAAGTTGAGATTTGATTATTTTGTTCCTTAGTATTCATGTTCTCCTTTTTATAAGTTTGTTTTTGTTTACCATCGTATTCAATAGTAAAAAATCCTTGTATGTTTTGACATGTAAGTCTCCCTATTAACTGACTAAAAATATTTGCATGTTTTATGGAGTGACTATGTGTTTGTCGCAGGTTAATCTATTTAAAGTCCAACCATCATATACAATTTCACAATCTGGCGGCATTTTCAGAGATATAACTTTTAACAAATACTAATAATTAAAGTAAACAATCACATCGTATAAACAGCACATTAATTATACATTTTGAGTTAGTTGATTCTTGATTTACTTTCTACTGGCCATTTGGCCGGTGCAATCAGATAGAATTCATTATACTAAAAATATTTACTATAAAACAAAACGTGTATTTCATAAATTATTTCCTGCGTATTATATACAAAAATGATACTTCATCTATAAACATCCTTAATTATCACATGTTTATAAACCTAAAGCTTCACTAACATTCTCCCTTAAAAAATCTAGAAGTGGTGCCTAATGGATTTCAAATATTAGTAGCATTATTCTTTTTTTCTTTTGAAAGGCAATTTTGATTCGGAATCCCATTTTCTTTATTTAAAAAAAAAAATCATAATTGAACACAGACACAAAGTCACGTTCAGTCACGAGCAACAATTTTTTTTTTTCCTGGAAGTATAATTTTAATTAATTAGAGTGAGGAATCTAAATGAATAATAATTAAATCCAACGTGGCATTTTTGGAACATCTGTGTCGGCATTTGCAGTTTGTCAGTGGGTGTAGATTGAGTGGTGATCACTAGGCCTTGCCATTCTTTTTAATTTTTATATTGATTTCAATCGTATTACGAAGGAGATAAATTGAGTCCTTTAAAATTTTACCTTTTGTATGATGTGTGATTCGTGGTTAATTTTTTATTTATATACTGGAGTATTATCGAATAATTTCGTATAATTCTTTTTAAGCTATTTTTTAATATTATAATAATTCATAAGATTTCAAATTATTATCTAGTGATATTCTCTTATAATGCTCAAACAAATCTTTAGATCGTTATTTAAAAGATCTATAATTTGTCAAGAATATAATAAAAAGTTATTTACTGAACAACTATTAGGACAATTACACAAGACTAATAAAAAAATATAGTCAATTAAAACAGAAATATAGTAATATGGAAATTTGGGTTTCTTCCGGAGGGCGTGAATTCAAACAAGAAAGGAAGACCAATTATTTGTTTCTCAATTCCTCTTAGACTAGTTGTATTTAATTAATTACTAATTTAAATCCATCTTTGGACAAACATTATGACAAGTTAAAGCCAATTCACTTTGCAGGAAAAAAAAAATCAGCTGCAGTTAAAAATAAAAAAAGAAAGAGCTACTCCTATCATGCTCTTTGCTTCTTCTTTTATCTTATTAAACAATATTAAATATTAAATTAATATGTAGAATTTTTAAAGTTTATTTTTACAAATAAGAATATTCACTTTGATATCATTTATAAATATTTCTCATAGTTTTTATATATTTTAATATATTATTTCAAGTTTAATTTAAAATTTTAAATGGCCCAATAAATGTAATGATCCAAAAAAAATTTATAACTCTAATAAAGTTCAAATCAAAATCAAATCAATTCTAATGCTAATAAAAAATAATAATTCAACTATAAAAATGACAATAATACTAAATATTTGTTATTTAGTTTTACATTGATTTGGACAATTAGAATCCATAAGCAAAGTTTAGTTTTCCTGTAATTCAATATTTAGTAGATTTATTTTTAGCAATTTAATACTTTAAAGTGACGATCTTTTTTAATTATGATTTATTTATTTGCAATATTTATTTTATGCAATTTTTTTTTTTTGGTTGAATATTTTAGTTCATCCTCATATCATATTTTGTGTATGTATTTTGATAGAACTAAAGAAATATTTGAAGTACAAATTAATTCTATATTTGTATGATCGACAACACTTGAAAATCTAAGAAATCTAAAAATTTTTAAGGTTGAAAAACCTGAGTTTTATTAGTTTGATTTGATTTATAAATTTAAAAGTCTGACAAGAATAATGTAATTTAATATTTAAGAAATCTGACATAAATAAGTTGATTTAATATTTGAAAAATTCAAAACAACCTAGTTAATGTACACCCCTAATGGCAAATATGAGCCTTTTTTTTTAGCGTGCACTTTTTTCAGGAAAAAAGAAAAATTCCCTGGGCTCTTTAGTAACTCAACCTCTCGTCTTAGAGTTGGAGGTGAATGATAGATGTTAAACACGAGTTACCCCTTTTTGTCACATTACTCAAATCTATTTTTACTAACAGTAAAATTATTTAGACTAAGGTTTAAGCAATCCTTTTTCCTTTGAGCTAGCTTTTGGGGTGTGAGTTAAGTCTAAGATCTTCTTCAACATGTTATCAGAGCAGGGCCCCCGAAAAAATTGTCCACGCACCAAATGCTAAACATTGAGCGTGAAGGGGGTGTTGAGATACAAAATCCCATATTGGTGGTTAATGGGATGGATAGACTCCTTATAAGGTTTAGGCAATCCTCTTCCCTTTAAGCTAGCTTTGGGGGCGTAAATTAGGAATAAGACCTTCTTCAACAAAAATTCACACAAAAC
>JAOTQJ010000001.1:30920154-30945288 GCA_025642045.1 Solanum sejunctum | reverse complement strand
ATATCCAAACAAGCAAAGGTAAAGTGTGAGACAGAAACGAAAGTTATAATTTTGAGTTTATGAATTCTAAGCATAATTTATTAAACTTTTGATAAATTATTTATAATAGTAATAACATATCCTGCATAATTTTATAAAGAAGATTTGGCAAGAATAGTGTGTATCGAGATCTTTCGCCTTATGTATATATATTAAATAATCCACCTGTACCAAATTAATTGAATTTATGTAACTTTTTTTAATATTCAAAATATTTGAATTGTTCAAAATTCAAGATAAATGTTTTAACCTTTTTTCATATTTTTCTTTTATTTATTGAAATTTTATATTTTCTAGAAGATAAATTACACTACATATTTATGATTTTACAAATGACAATAATGAAAAGTATAGTGTAAATTTTGTTTTTGATTGTTTTTCTTAATCTGTGTGCATTATCACACAAATTCAATTAAAATGGAACGAAAAAAGTATATTTTTAAATTATAAATAGAGAAAATACAGAATATGAAATAAATTGATATTCTACTCTGCCCCTAACGAGAGGGAATTACCTTGATGTAAAATTATGGCGATCTTTCGCTTTCTGTTTTCCAAACGTAATTTCTGTGGGCTTAGAAAAATTTTAAAATTTTATTTTCCAAAAGCATATGCTTAAAAATAAATTAAGGAGACAATGTTTGCCTAATCTTGCTTTATCTGTTATGCTTAGTTGGATTCATGATTAAACACCTTTCCGCCGATTCTTGAATCTGATCTACGGAATAATAGGATTCTAATTATTCTACCTAATACTTCAAAAGAAATATCTTCATAACAGTAATATATCACAAAACATATTTGTGATGATTAATTAAAAAAAGGAGCCAGGTAATTTTCTTTCGCGCAGAAATTAACTCGAACACAATTATTATCTAATAAAGTATATAAGGTTTTTAATCCAACTAATTACCTGTAATTGGAGTGTGATTTCTTTCGTACGTTCAATAATTGAGGGGTAAAGATTTTTAGGCCAGAGATGAATATTTATTAGTAGTAAAATCCATGCCATGTTACTTGGAAAGAACAATTTAGACCTTAAGCATCTCGTGTTTCTACCTAACTCGTAAGTTGGTACCATTCTATATTAATTCGTTGGTGAGAATAAACCCATAATTGGAGGATAAAAAAAGGAATATAAAAAAATAAATCATGGCAATATACTCATGAAGTCCAAAGACAATGGAGCCTATAATGTCACTTCCATAGAAACATTGGTCCAAATTGCACGTTCACTTGTACCAAATGAATTCTCCATGATTTTAAGTCAATTGCTTGCTATCACTCATGCACTTTAGTGAATTCAATTCAAATTAGTGATTCTATTCCATGAAATTTTCAAATTTGGTCAAGTGCCGCAAATCCGTATTCTTTTCTCTCCTCATAAAATGTGCAAAATGTATATTTAAAACACAATGTATTTCATCTTCAACTTTAACTTCATAATTATATTTCAATAAAAAATAAAAAATATTTTAAATTTATGATCAAATGCCTACTCAATCGTTTCTTTCAATTAGATGAGTTCCATCATCATATATCACTATAACATTTTTCATTTAGCAAATTCCTATGAATAACATAACAAAATGAATTGTCAAACACCTGCTGTGTTATATTCTCCTTGAGTAAAAATAAGGGAGATATATATTAGGGAAATTGCAACGCCTACTAAGAAATCATTTGTGGTTGGTTATATAAGTTCTCATAATCAATGTCTGTCCATTTAAACCCATTTTAGTCTAATATATATCTCTAGCACTTATAAAAGGGAAAAGAAAAGTTTTCAGAATGACATGGTTTAGAACAAAGTTAAAGTGTGTTTGTACTATGATGCAAATAGCATGTCCAAGAATTGCAGCAAAAAATGACCACCCTTCTTCTTGGAAGGAAGTATATTTGCCCTATTGGATTCAAAAATGAAAAAATCAAAGGGGCATTCAACTTATAATATTCCACTTTCTATTTGTTTTCCTCTTAAGAATTTTCCTTTCAACACATACCACTAAATGTAGAAAGCTTATTGACTGACAAGCCGTACCATTATTGCAATAATGTCTCCTCTGATGCTCTGTTTTTAAAATGTAAAAAAAAAAATTAAAATATGATTTCCTTCTAGAAACTCATTTCTAAGTTTGCCGAGATTTTTAGTTGCATTATTATATTGAAACATTGAGTTACAAAGGAATCTTGGTTTATTTATCTTTTCACATTTATGTTTTTGATATTCGAGACTTATTATTAAGTCACTAGTTATTAATTTAAATTTATATTAGAAGATATCGGAGCAAATCACTCTCTACAAAGAAATTTTTTATTATGATGCTTAGAAAGTGAGACCTATAATCAGAGGTGAAAGAATCCAATTAATTCACTACACCATTTTCGGGGTAATAATAACAAAGAGAAACTACCAAGAACTTTAAGATGTTTAACCATATTTCAAGTTCCTATCTGAATTATACTACATAAATACTGAAGTTTATTGCGCGCACCAGTGCATGTAATAACAAAGAAAGAAAAATACTAGGATGTGAAGATTTTATTTAGATGTAGTTCCCATCAGAGTGACCTTACTCAGGATTATATTCAAGAAGAAGAAATTAAATTATCTCTAGCAAATTTCCATATTGAAAAAAAAAAGTAGGATTATTATTGAACTTTCGAGTTAATTTTATTGGTTTATCGTTACCACCTTTGCCTAATGAAACAGTACTTTCCTGGAAACAGAAGGCATGAACTTTCCGACATAAATAAGTAAAATATTTACATTGATTCATTATGTTGCTGAATAATAAGTTAATTACACAGAGCCGACTTAATTAAGAGAAACACAACATTATTAAAGTTTTAATTCTTATTGTATTCAATTATTGTTAAGGAGAAGAGCATATTGTATTTGTTGATTTAGTCGTAAATATAATTAAGTTTATGTAAACGATACATGTATTTGTTGATTTGATCGCGGTATAATTAAGTTCAACTTAATTAAATGGAGTTCTTGTGATATATGCTGCAAAAGGGAAGATTAATAAACTCTTCATGCTTGGGCTGCTTAATGACATAAAGTAGAAGAAAATCAAGAAGAGAGGAAGAAGAAGACATGAAATAATAATAATAAAGCTTTTGAATATTATAAACAAATCTTGATCACTACATTATTCATCATCATATATTATTTGCAATTCACATACAGGGGAGCAAACTGAGTACTTCACTAACTAAACAAAGAAATAAATTATACAAAGCTATGCCTTATGGAACATAATGAATATATATGGATTGATGTTTAATTTATGGATGAAATTAAATATAGCAATCTTGTTGTTCGTCGTTTCGTTGCAGTGTTGATTAATTAGCTTTCAGGGCTACTCCACTTAGCAGTCCTGTCAGAGATGAAAAGAGCAGCCTTGTTATCAATACCTGGATCTGCTACCCATTGACCTCTATCTTCATCACTTGGCCACACTTTGTATGCTTTCACACAATCATCCCTTGAGTAATAATCTTCCCTTCTACTGTTTTTCGATTTAAACAAACCGAAAAATGAAAATCCAGACCTCTTCTTCCCTGCCATAATTGGATTATGTATATGTATATATGATGGTTGAAGAAGAATGAATATGAACTAACACTCCTCTTTGTTTGAAGTGATGTTCAATAATGTGTGTTTCTTGGTTTGGAAAACGAATGAGGGGCTCTATTGAATTTATAGTGTGAGGGGATGTTGATCCAAGGGTGGACAGTATTGAGGTCCTAATCTGACCGTTGATTTTGATTGATGGTGGTGATTAAATGAAGTGAAATTACATAGGGGAAAAAATGCTTGCTGTTAAAATAACTCCACTCGGACAAAAGAACAAGTCACCAGAACCGCTGCTTCCAAAAGCTGACCAAACATCCTTAATGGGCTACTCATGGTTTCGCTTTTTTGATACCCAGACATCCTAATTAAGGGAAGACGTGGGTCTCCCATGAAAATCTAGCATCCACCGGATCAGAATTTTTAACTTATATTAAAGAGTTAATAAATAATAAAAATAATATCGAATTAAATTATTAAATTTTGATAAATTAATAATTATAATTATGGCTCTTCCCCTTGGTTCGATGGGGATTTACTTTATTTTTTTTGAAAGAACCATATTGAATAAATATAATAAAGGTATATTTCTTTTACTTGCACATATATAGGAGTACTAAACTTTTGAATTTCACCAACTTAATAAAGCTTCAAGCGCAACAATAAATTAAAACTTGTTCAAAAATTGCTTTTAATTACGAATGTGGTATATTTGCTTGTATTTGTATTTTTGATACATTAAAATTTCTGATTCTGTTGGTCATTAGCTTTCTTTTCACTTTCTTTTTCAAACAAATCATTGACGACCCCTCTTTATCGAATTTTTCCCCACTCTGTCAAACGATTCTTGCTTTATGTAGGCGTTTTTACCGGTAAGCAGTGAAGTTGAATTCAAACTTGTCCCACAAATTCAGTCTCCTTTACCTATTAAAAGGTTGCATCTTCTTTTTACATACTGCAATATTGCCTAACCATTGTTTCCAATTTCCCAATTTTGGGTGTGTTCTTTCTGCTTATTATTCCTTCGTACATCTTTATTTATCTGATATATTATTTTAAAATGTCAAATATTACTTGTTTAGTTTAAGAAATTAATAATATTTATATTTATTTTACCCTTATTATGAAACAATACATATTCATTTTACAATGTCAAATATTACTTGTTCAATTTAAAAAATTAATAAATAATTTATTATTTTATGTTTATTTTACCCTTATTATGAAATAGTACATATTCATTTTACAATATTTATATGACTTATATTTAATAAAGATAATTTGATAAAGTTATTCTATCATTTATTAGTTCTTAATTTTTGTGTCAAGTTAATTCTAAATATCTATTGTTAGACGGAGAAAGCATTTATTAAAAATAAGGGGAAAAAAAGTTTTAAAAGAATCTTTTATTCTTTTTACGCTGTTTCCAATGACTTTATGGATCTTGCTTGCCAATTAAAAATGCTATATTTAAAATTGCGTTTACATTATGTAAATTGTCATCAATCATTAGAAGTGTGGTTTTCTACCGGAAAAAAACCCCTTTTGCCTGGAATTATAAGATTAAAAAATGGTACGACAGTCAATCTGCGTGGTAATATTTATCTCAAAATTTTATAATTATTATCATGAAATATTATTATATATGTATATTCATATTTTTTATTTAGATCTCATTTATCTGTCAAAAATAAAAATACACATAAAATTAGTTTAGCAATGTTGTATACCTTCTCCAACTTGAAGGAATTTATTTGTTAATCAATTTAACCAAAGTAACAGAAGGAGCATGATTGTAATTTGTAAAAATGACAATACCAGTAGTATTTCTTCGTGAAGTTATAATCATACTTGATGGGGATCATTTAAATAAATATTTTCTTTCTTTTTAGATATTTACTTTTGAAATTTACAGTGCAGTATTATTATAAATATTTTATTATATTATACGCAATATATTTCTACAAAATATTAGTATTACAGAGTATTTGAATATGACTATTACAGAGAGATAATTTTAATTTATTAATAGTGTACCACTATAATGAATGATCTTGTTAGTATAGGTAGAAAAATATTACAAAGAGATAACATAATAATAAAAGATCATCACCATGAATGATTATTATAATAAGATTGGAGTACCAACAATAGTAATTAAGGTAGGTTTGCTTTATTGCGTATACAAGTGTTACTTATTTGATGAAAACACGATTACATATAAATTATTAGTACTAATTTCTACAAAATA
The DNA here is from genome assembly GCA_025642045.1 of Solanum sejunctum. Lineage (NCBI taxonomy): Eukaryota > Viridiplantae > Streptophyta > Magnoliopsida > Solanales > Solanaceae > Solanum > Solanum sejunctum. The sequence goes on along the minus strand of JAOTQJ010000001.1, from coordinate 30,939,415 downwards.
AATGTGTCCACTGAATATTGAAAAATTCTAGAATTATCTTAATCTACAACAACAATAACATACCCAGTGTAATCCCACGTGTGGGGTCTGGGGAGGGTGACTTGTACGCAGACCTTATCGCTACCTCATAGAAGTAGTGAGGTTGTTTCCTTAAACCCTCAGCTCAAAACCCATTAGAATTGTCTTAATCTACTAGATACAATTCACTTCAGCTCATTAAATCACCTCGAAAGAGTTTACAAAGAGAATATAATGAATTACGATACACTAATTTGTTTGATGTAATAATCCAAGGTTCAATTAACTAGTGCCTAAACTAAAGAAAGACATACCTTTTTCTTTTAGCAAGTAGGTAGAAAAAATTGCATTTCAAGTATTCAAGCAAATGTAACTTTCATAAGACAAACACTAGATGACTTTTACATATTTTACTAAAGTCCCCATTAATTATTATTTTTTTAAAACCTTTTCTAATCAATAATGTATCTAACTAAGTAGATACATATACTACATTATTTTGACAAGTTATATCATTTCCAGATAGATGTGAATCAATACCTGACAATATGAAATGTAGAGGAAATAAGAAGTGTGATTATAATAAGGTTAAAGGAAAGAAAACTAATTAATCATATATTCATAGCAATTAAAATAAGGTTAAAGTGGAAAAAAAAGAGTCAAAAAGGGTCTTTTTGTATGTCTGAATACATACATTGCATGATTGGCTGTAGATAGCTAGCACTTTTCATTATTGGAAAAAAAATTAGGACAAATCTTAAACACACTTTTTAGAACATTACAAACGTTAATTGCTTGCAAGCTGTCTACCTTTAAGGATTCTTATTTAACTCTAACCATTGTTATTATCATAATGTCCTCCTGTCCTTCCACCAACTTAATTCTCCCTTAATTGTACTTCAAACTCTATACGGACCCCTTTTTTCTTCATATTTCACTTTTTTTTCCCAATGGTATTTCTATATTAGTTAGTGTTTTCTTGCTGTCTTGGTCACTTTATTACAACTTGGATGTAGGTAAATTCACTTTTCTTGAGGAAAAAGGAGAAAGAATAATCTGTTAAATAATTAGTTTCATAAGCGTTACAAGTGGGGATTTATTAGGATGAAAAAAAAGATGGTTTAAAAAGTTAAACAAGAGTTTCGCTTATGTGACAAGTGTTGATAATTCAATAGTTCTTGAATTAGAATTAGGAAAGGCCAAAAGTATTTAGGTAGAAATAGGGGTATACATAGAGCGATTTGGTTCAGATTTTTTAATTATCAAACCATTTATGTCAGATTTTTTAATATATAAACCAAACAAAACCAATAAATTTGAGTTTTTCAACCTTTGAATTTGTTCGAGTTGGTGCGGATTGGTGCGGTTTGTGAATTTTTTTGGATTTTTTTAATAGTTTGGTAACCAACCTTTTCTTACAAAATTATATGTAGAAAGATAACTCTCCTTTCCTAGCCATAGAAGAAGTTGATTAATATGAATAATAAAATTGTTTTTACATGATAACTTGCTTTTCAATTTCTTATAAACTACTAATTATTAAAAATAGTATTAACAAAATTACTAATCATCCAGTATATACAACTCCAAAATAAATAATAAAACTAGAAAATGAGATACCAAAAAGATCAAACTCTTCAATGATATCAATTTAAACAACTTGACTAATCGATCTTCAAACTGAACCTATATATTCTGAAAAAAAAAACAACAAATTGATTACTAAATAAAATTAAAAAATAAAATCATATGGATGTGACCCCACCTGGTTTTAGGGATTTGGTTTTGGAGAAAAATCATATGGATTTTTAAAAAATATGGATTGAAGAACATATGGATTTTTATATTATATATATATATATAATGTCGGGTTGGTTTAGTCTCGGATTGGTTTCTTAAAATCAAAATCAAACCAACCCAAATATAATTATTTTTTTTTGTCAATACCAAACCAAATCGAACCAACTCACTAAGCGAATTTTTTTGTGGATTGACTCAATTTGTCGGTTTTGTTCGATTTGATTCTGTAAACCCCTAGGTAGAAAAACTATGTTACGTTCTTGAATATTTTTTCAGATAATTAACCTTTGGATAAATACTTATATAGTTAGGTATTGATTAATTAAGAATTCATACGATCACAAATTAATCCTCTAGTTTCATCATGTATTCTTTAATAGATTTTGTTGAAGCTTGATATGTACATAGTTGCTTGATGCTAAATTAGTAATGAATGAGCTTAGGAAGTGCTATTCATAAGACGTATTGAAAATACATATCCGGAACTTTTAGATAAGATGAAAATATATGCACTTTAATAGTATTTGGATAGGCAAAATTCACATACTTTGGCTAATAGAAGAAATTAGACTCACACATAAAAGTGTATGTTGAAAATAATTCAATCGTGTATTAATTAAAAAAAAAATTCATAAATAGTTTAGTCCTTAACCTATTTTAGGCTAGAATAACTAAAATTTAGGTAATTACATTTTGCAAGTATAATTATAAAAGTGTTTTTATATTTCACTAGACAATTCATACAACATAATTCACTATACAATTCAATGTTTGTATATTTCACTATATCATTCGAGCACAATGTTTGTATATTTTGCTATACATTTCACAATGCTCATATATTTCACTATATAATTCGCGTACAACATTTGTATATTTTGCTATACAATTCACAGTGTTTGTTTATTTCGCTATATAATTTGTGTGCAAAATTTGTATAATTGATACAGTTTAGGCATTGTATAATTAGCAGGTACTTTTGTATTATTAAGCTATTTTTGTACAAACTCAAAAGTTTAGATAAGATGAATACCTACACACTTTAATAATATTAGAATAGACAACAGTCACATATTGTTTTAGCTCACAAAAGAAATTAGATTCGCACGTAAAAGTGCATGTTGAAAATAACTCAATCGCGTATTAATTAATTGTATGGAAAGAAGGCTTATTTTCATATATTCCTTGTAACACTATGGATTAGTATTTGCTACATAAGTAAAGTTTTGAGCAGGGGTCCATCAATCCCTCCATGGGATCTCCATACAGTCTTCCCTAGTCTTGTTCATATCTTAATAATTATTTGTTTAATCTTAAAAAGTGATACTTTTTCATATTTTATACTAGTAGTAGATAGATAATGAGTAGAATTGTGCCTTATAAGCTACAAGCCTACAGCAAATCTTACTCCAAAAGAAAAAAGTAGATAAACAAATATCCCCTTTTCCAAGCAAATGCCAATTTTTGGACCACACCACAAACACAATATATAATGAGGATTGGGCATCAACCCTTGGCTTTAAGCTTTTCTAGTTTAATTAATTAGCACTTCAATTTAATAAATTTCTTTAAGAATCGTATAAACTTTTGCATATCAATGGTAATTAGCATGTTTGGCATGAATTGCGTGCAATTCACCTGAAATTTCAATTTCTAGAGGGCATCCTACCAACTTCATTTTAATTAGTTTCGTAAAAATTATCAGTTATCCAGAATAACGTGCTTTATTTGATTCTTGAGAGTTAATTTTTCTCTTTTTAAATTCTTAATGCAGAATATAATTAGATGAAATCGCATTAATAATGAATTATAATATATGATTGTATGTAAAAGTTACTTATCTTTAAAGATGCCTTCTAACTTGTGAACGTTTTTTTCTCGTAACAATAAAAAATTTTGGTGTCTATTTTATGCTAAATATAGTATTGTTCAAAAAATATCTCTTGAAATATCACTAAAATATACATTAAATTAGAAACTTCTAATTCTTTCTTTATGCCAAATGCGTGAATTAACAAGTCACTTTATACATTTTTGACACATAACCTATTGAATTATAGTAACATAAGAAGAGGGAAAGAAAAACAAGAAAGAGCCTAATTGACTTGGCTTATTATAGATTCCTTTAAGAAAATAATTTTAAAGTAATTTTGTAATATTTAGATAAAAAAAATTTAAAAAATTAAGTACTTATTTTAATTCAAAATAATAAAACAAGTCAAAAGCTCATGCAAACATACTTCCATTTATTTCAACTACACCCTTGTATATTATTTTAGATGTGTAAAATTTGAATTCATGAATTATTGAAGAATATTAAAAGCAAAAAGAAAAAAGAATAAAGAATTGCTCTCCGGGTGTTGGATTTGGGTCAAATCGGATGGACCCGGAAACACTACACCCGTGAGACGAGCACAACGTGGCAAAATCACAAGGAACAAGTGCCGCAACTATGTGTCTATTGGGTAAGCTTAACCCTAGATTTTTGCCCTTGCTCTTTCGCTCAAACAAACGTTGAATCCGTTACAGACAATTGTGGAGCTAACAGTGATTCTTCTCAGCTACAGAACCGATATTCTTTCAATCAGGTACCGATTCCTCCTCGTTATTTGTGTTTATTTCCCTTCGATTTCTGTTCGTACACGTCGAGAATACGAACAAAGCGCTAGTTTTTTTGATGTACCACTCCGGCGTAGACCTGGAACTAATGAATCGTTGAAACTGAAGTCCGTGTTTGGTTTCTGGTATATCATTGGAATCTTACAAATTATAGGACTATGTTATGCAATGTTCTGTTTGCCAATTTTGATTGCTTTATGGATTTGTGGTCTATTTTATCCGATTGATTGAAGGTTGGCGTAAAACGGCTAGTGAAAAAGATTTTGCCAAGAAACTGTATTCTGAATCATTTTTTCTTTTGGTATAGAGTTGAGATACCTGTCTGAGGAAATTATTTCTTTCAACTATATAATACTAGAAAATGATTTCTTCAAATAATTATACAATATACGAAAGCATCTTAACTAATAGAATGTGTGTATTGTTTTTATGTAACATGGTAGAAAGGACCATGTGACCTTTTGAGCATTCTGGAACTTAGACTTGGTTCAGTTTTGCCACTTTCTCACTTTGTTTACTTGTGTGCAACATTTCTTTCTTTTGTACACTGGCAAGTAACTTTGTTGTTTGCTCTGTGTGAATAGCGATATCATATAGTTATGGATGATAGATGGTTCAACGGTAGGACAGACATGCGCATGACAGATAGACGCCAGCAAGAAATGGCAGAGGTAAGAGCTAGAATGCTGATTGTACTTACTTTGTGACTTGGCTTTTTCCTTCATTCAACATGGATAGCATGGATCTCTTTGTTTATTTCCACTTTATTGGTTTTTCCTATTACTTTCTCTGGTATCTTATTTAGAAATTCATTTAGGATGACTTCTTATAGTATGAAAATTCTTTTGCAATATGGAGAAGTCTCAATAATACAGCTCAAGCCTTTTCCTTTCTCCTTGTATTTTGTTTTTAAAAGAAGAGAAGTAAGATAAAATATGATAGGTGCTTTGTAGTCAACTTACTTGTAAGGAATTACGGATGCTTATGAATTTTAGTTTATTTCAACTCTGCTATATTCTGTGACTTGTGCAGTTTTTACGAACATGGAAAAATCTTGATATTCAGTGATTTTAATTAATAAAGTTGCATCTCAACTCTTTGAAACATAGGCTGATGAGGCTTCTGTTCTAGAGGATCTCGCTGAAGATTTTCGACTTCCTATTAATCATAGACCGACAGAAAATGTAGACCTGGAAAATGTGGAACAAGCATCTTTAGATACACAGTTGACATCCTCTAACATTGGATTCAGGCTTCTTCAGAAGATGGGTTGGAAAGGGAAAGGTCTTGGGAAAAATGAGCAAGGTAAGGTTACTTGTTCAAAATTGCTTGACATTTCTTTCTACCTTCTTAAGTTGCATTTGCTGCAATGTATCCATGTGCATTAAGTAGTTCTGATTAATTTCCTCCTTTTGGGTACTAGGAATTACTGAGCCAATAAAATCAGGGATGCGAGACCCAAAGTTGGGTATCGGAAAGCAAGAGGAAGATGATTATTTTACAGCAGAAGAAAATATTCAAAGACGTAAGCTTGATATTGAACTTGAGGAGACTGAGGAACTTGCCAAAAAACGGGAGGTATGCCTTTTACACTTTTAGGGTAGCTGTTAAATATGTTGCACTGGACTATGTGAGTTTGATATTTTACTTTTCCTGAAACATACATCTAATAACAGAAGGCAGCATATAGCATATATGTGTGTCTTTTGATGGGAATGGTATATAAGGGGATACCAACTTTGGAAGATCTTGAGAATTTCGTGCAGTTTTTATTACCTGGTGGCTTCTACTGCCTGCTTCCTGCACATTATGAAAATCCAGGTTTTAGCAGAACGCGAGCACAAAATTGAAACAGATGTGAAGGAAATACGCAAGACTTTTTTCTGTGAGCTGTGCAACAAGCAATATAAATTAGCAATGGAGTTTGAAGCTCACCTAAGTTCATATGATCACAATCACAGGAAGGTAATCGCTTTCATTAAAATCTCAAAATATTTTTCAGTTCTTTGATGTTATCTTCATTGTTATCCATCCGGAAATTGGTTTATTATCTTCATTCTACTCCTTTAATCCTAATCTAACCTTCTATTACTATTCTAGCGCTTCAAGGAAATGAGAGAAATGCATGGAAGTAGCCGGGATGATAGGCAGAAAAGAGAACAGCTACGTCAAGAGAGGGAGATGGCGAAATTCGCTCAAATGTATGATATTTCCCGTTCAGGCCATTCTGCATCTTTTTTTAATTTTTTGGGATAAAGCTAACATTTTTCTGCATCTATTTTATGATGCGGTGGTATGTGTTTTCTTGCTGATGATCTGTCTTTGCTTTTACTGATACTAGGGCTGCCAATAAGAAGCAGCAAGAACAGCAAACACCGGAGGAAGCCGCAAATATTCCAGCCTCTTCCATGGTTAGAACTGCAACTGCTCTTGCAGATCAAGATCAGAGGAAGACTTTGAAGTTTGGATTTTCTGCGAAAGGAGGCTCGTCAAAGGTACTTATTAATGATTATCTCAGCTACTTTTGGTCTCTTTATATACCTTTTTAATTTTATTTTTCTTGCTTTTCAATTCAGTGCAAGGAGATATTAGAAACTTCTAATCCTTAATTAGAAATGGTGAGAGAGAAAAAAGATGCTTCATGACTTGGTAGATTACTGATTATCTCAGATACTTTTGGTTTTCAATTCATTGCAAGGAGCTATTAGAAACTTCTAATCCTTAATTAAAAATGTTGAGAGAGAAACAAGTTGCTTCATGACTTTGTAGTTCAGTTTGTGCTCTGAACTCCTTTCTTTCACTATTTCATGGCAGTGAGCAAAAAGATAAGTACTTGAGTTCTAGAGATCAAAGTATATGTATTTGTGTGCGCATGCACGTGATTTTATATATATATATATATATATATAGAGAGAGAGAGAGAGAGAGAGATCATGGGTCAGGGTTGTTTGGGTGCCTGTAATGAGAGCACATATTCCTTTTGGGGACATTCATTTTAATGCCCTATGTATGTCTGAGTTAACATTTTGCGGTAATATCACATTCTTGCCTCTTGCCAATGTTTTTTTTTTAATTTCAGTTTTTGTAAGCAACATGGACAGGTAGTACCCTACATCTGTTGTTTCATTTCTTCATCATACTATGCTAATTTAAGAAGCATACAGGAAACTGCTAAAGAATTCTAAGATCATGGCGGGACATAGAGAGTATGTATTATGACACTTAAGTTTTTGACATTTTGTATTCGAGTAGTTTTTTTCGTAAAAGATATTCGAGTAGATATCCCCTACTCATTGTGAATTAGCTTCTAAAGCATGGATATGTTGTCAGATTCATGGGTGTAACTAGGGATCACCCGATTGGTTTGTTTGCTTTTATGATGCGGTGTCCAGGCCAGCTTGTGCATACCTGGACTATTCCAACAGGTATCTGCTACCTCCCACCAGCAAGTACTGGGTAACTTTGCCCCACCAAGGCTTAGGAGACTGGAAGAAATCACTTAGTATTCTTTGTCCCACTAGGACACACCCTGGGTGCATAACGAGGGAGCACTCAATTGATTTGTTCAGTATCCTTGTGAACTTGCTAGGTTGGTTGTGACATCCTGCAGAAAAATTATGCAACTCGATCAGGATTTTTCTAGTGGATCATGATTGCTGTCCGTGAAGATTATCTTTAATAGAAAAAATAAGTTACGCTAGTATAATATGAAAGTAGGAACTCCATATTTCAGACCTCTTTAGACATGTGGAATGCATTGTGAGATATGCTGCCTGGTTGGGGTACTTATGTTGTCTCTTCCCAGTGTCCCACAAAGAAGTACTCAGATGGTGACCTCTAAGTATCATTAATGTGGAGACATGCTTCAAATGCACTCAATTAGTCATTTACCTGTTTTGGACAGGAAATGAAAACAAGTGAATTTCTTTTTCTTGTTCTTCTAGTTCTCTGGAAAATGATTTGGTTGATCTATAATTGATCCTGAACTTCTTCCCCCCTTCCTTTTCCATTAGGCGGCGACCTTGGTTAACAAATCTGCAAAGAAGCCAAAAGTAACTGTTGCATCCGTCTTCAGCAATGAGAGCGACGAGGAGTAACCGTGCATCTACCCAAGCCTGGTGTCTGTGAAGACCAGTGAATGAAAGATACTGAACCTGAATGAAATTTCTATTGTTGGTATATTATGTCTTTGTACATTGTAATCCTTTTTTATCCATTTGGTGTCATGATAGATACCACATAATCTGTATTTCTATGACTTAGAACATGTTACACGAGGTTTATGAGGTACAATTTGTGTTTTACATTGTATTTTTGCCCTTTGATTCTGTTATTGTGGGGGGGGGGGGGGGGGGGGGGTGGGGGGGGGGGGGGGGGGGGGGCAAGTGAATATTACAGTAAGAGAAAGAGTGGATTGACAAATCTGTGACTCCGAGTGGTATTAAGGTAGGACTCGGGAACAATAATTTTGAGGTTAGCCTCTCATTTTGTTTAGTAGGCAAAATGTCGCTTATTGTCTGTTTGGGAGTTGTGGAAATTTTGAGGTTGGCCTCTCTTTCTTTTGCTTGCTCTATACTTTTTTTTAATGCCAAAATGTCCCTAAATTTTGCCTTCCCAAAAAGGAAATTTCAGTTAAAATTTGAAATTTTCAAGGACATAATTGTTTGGAGGTTACTGGTTGTTAGAAGTTACAAATGGATGATACAGATTTCTCTTTGAATAATTGAACTTGTCCAAGGGTATCCTCAGTAAGCTAGACTTAGAGTACAAAGTTGAAAAACAAATATTTAGAGGTGATGTCAAAAAAAGTATATGTTGGAAGTTCTTAATTTGCTTTCTTTGTTAGTCCATCCCAAAACACTTAAAACTAAGATTTCAAACAACTAACCAAACGTTATCACACAACATCCAACTTAATGATCTATTCAGAGTATTTACTCATTGAACTCCGAACAAGTAGATCATTTGGAGTATCTTACCACGAGATACCATCAAGTGTAAAATATGCCATATCTTGCTTAGACCTGATTATTCCAAAACATCACATGCAAGAAATTGAAATAAGTATCTTGCATTTTATCGACTCTACTTGTAGAAGGACTAAGTCATAACCACTGCAACTGAGCATATAGTATTTAGAAATCCGCAAGGTTTATAGCCTATTTGGATTGGCACGACAACCAGTGTGCCATATTATGGTCAGATGCAAAACAATAACATAGCAGTATCATTCATATTCTACCAAAATAACTAGTGGCGTGTAATTACAAAGAAAGTCTATTATGCGGCTTCAGCAAAACCCACTCGGGATTTACCATAGTCAAACACAGTGTGATATGGCCCCATGAATACATCTCCAAGAATCCTGCAAGTACATAAATGAACATCATTTTAGAATAGCACCAACATAATATTGGCTACGTGAAAATGAAGTAGGAAGTGTTGTGTTTGTATGAAACACGATTCTGTAGTTTTTGCTTAGAGTAATGTAGTAGTAAAAATTTAGTCAAAATTGACTTCATTGATGCTTGTAAGTGCAAGGACAACATACCAAAGAGGCCCGCGAGGTGGTGGCACATCCAGAGCAGCAAATCCACTGACACAAATTGTAGCAATCCCATTTCCAGTTTTAAGAATATACTGTCAAACCAAAGTTTTTAGCAAATGTCTTTAGTATCAAAGGCATTTCATAACAATGTTACACAGCAAGTTCAGTTGCAGTTGGTCTTGATCACATTGTCTTAGTAAAGTTGATCATCCATAACAAGTCAAGAGTCTTGTTTCACTTCTTTTTACAATCTTGTTCTCCCAATCATCCCTTCACAATTTCCAATTTCTTTTTGAATCATATTTAATGTAGCCTAAGCTGAATTCAAGCTCGTTGGATATATACAGTTAAGGTATTGCTCCCACACTACGTTATTGTAGCAGGGGTTCAGTGATGTGTTCTTGCTAGCATATCCATCAAAATATTAGTAGAATATTTCTTTTAGCTTAAATATCATAATATTAGTAGTACTTGACTACCATATTCTATTTCATAGCAAATACGACAGTGAACCACCTCTCCAGAATACTGGCCAAAATGAATTAAATCGATATTGACACAACGGAGCAGCCTCTCGCCAACTACATTTAAGCAAATAAGTAGTTTTTTCTTTTTTCCATTTGTTTAGTATCACTTAAGCAAATAGGTAGTTTTACAGATAGGTCAGAATTATAATTTTCTCTAGTTGCTTTCAGATTTACTCAAACCTATGATGACAAAATTGGGGTGCAATATTAAGGTTATGCATCACATACGTACATTTCAACGTACTTGAGTAATCAATGTAAGAACACAAACAAAAAACATGTGGAGTGGAACCTGTTCTGGAGTGAGCACAAAAGGTTTACTGTCGATAGTGAATGTAATGTTTGGCATGGATGGGATGCTGTTGCAGTCAATTACAGATTCTCCCATTGGACTTGGTAATTTCTCACAAAGCTGTAAAATATCAAAGCTCTAATATTAGGACAGTTTGATATACTATTTATTGGCTCCTGACATCAGATAAACCTCTGGCTTTTACCTGATTAACATACTCTAAGACTCTGTCTTTTGTCCCCTCCTGTTTGAGCTGGTTCTGCATCCAAACAACTGCCATCTCACAAGCAGTGCACAATGGTGTTTCGCCAACAGAATTTCCTTCAGTTTCCCTTTCCACTACAGGTCTGATATTAGAGCTGCAAGGAATTTGGTTCATTAGTTGAATCACATCTGACATAGCAATCAAAGGACTAAACAGTTGATCTGGAGCACAAGTGATAAAACAACATTCTCAAAACTTCATGCTCATTGTAACCTGTTGGATTTGCAAATCCCACCTTTCAGGTCAATACATATCTTGCTGAGTATTCAAAAATCAGATGACAGTGGAAATCAGATAATACTTGAGGGCTCACATAATAAAAAGTTCAAGAACTTTGGAAGCTCTCATGATTTTTCTGTGCTTCTTTGTAATCACAATGGTAATTTCTCAAATATGGGAAGTAGTTAATACTTTTATTCCCTCAAGACCATTGCTAAAAGCCTCCTCAATGAGATGAGCTTCCAGTCAACTGTGTCATATCAGGAAGAGCAATTAAAACTAGAAAGGGAGGTTGTACCTCACATGCTGAGCTCCATCAAGATAACATAAACCTGCTTGTGAACAGACTTGATCAGGTCTCACCTGCAGATCATAATAACGTCTTATCCACAAGCACGCTGAGATGTGACATAAACAAAAGAGGGAAAGGAACAGACCCCTGATACTAGTAAGTCCCAGATGATCTCTCCATACTGTGAAACAATAATTTTACATTCCGTGCTAACTACTCCTTCTGCCCCAATGGCATGGTTGAGTTGTGTCACGATAGTCTGAAGTTAAAATAAGCCGTAAGTTATAACTATTGTTTTAAATAAGGAGAAGTCAAAAAGTCTACGACTCTTGCAGGAATTGACTAAGTCAGGGATAATAGAACATACTGTTGGACCAGCAAGCAGTGATGTTCCAGAATCCACAATAGCAGCACAACCACCTGCACAATAACCTGAAATGGGAAAACATGACCAGAACTTAGTACACTCATTCTCTGTGTTATCCTATAAATTCTCCTTTCAAGAGATGATATTCCTCATTCAGTATTATACTTTGTTTTTGGCTATTGCACTACGATAACTCATAAGCCTACAGGCTACATATGTGTGTGAAACTCATGAAAACAGGATAGCAGTAAGGTACTCCTTCAATGTAGTAGAGGTATAACTTATCTTTTCCGATAAACAAATTAGAGGGAAATCTCCATTTCTTGCATGTGATGATCTACTCTTAATTAGCAACTGTGTAGATTACATGAGATTAGATGGGAAATACTCACCTGTTGATGCGTTCCCGATAAGGAAATCTCCCATATTAAACTGAAAAGGCAAAGGAAAATAGTTGAAGGAAGACAGCATAACAAATGAGCTGCTTTTAGATCGCACCCTCAACCTTCTCCCCCTCCAAAAAACAGCATGCAGTGGATGTAGAAGAAAAGAGCAAATGGAAAAACTTTTCAAATACCTGCCAGTAGCCCTTCTGAGTCAACGGAACATAAGTATGTTCACCCTTAAAGTGCTTTGGATCAACTCCACCAAAAACAAGTTCGCCTCCCTCTTTTGCATTTGCATCGCGGTTAAACCAGAAAGAGAAGACGGGCTCTTTAACAAGATCTTGCCCCACCATATTATACCTATATGTGGATCAGAAGTAAGACAAGCAGACTCCATAAAGCCGAGAAGAAAATGAAACAAGAAATAAATGGTACAACTGAAGTAAACGCCTAAATTGGGAAGAACTACCAGACAGGTGTAGCATTTCCAACAGAAATTTCCTGGAAACCAAGCCCTAGTATACCATCAAACTTTGCAATTATGAATGTAATACTTGGTTCTCGTGTCGCCTCAATAAACACCTAAAAAATTGATGTAGAATTGTCATCATCTCAAAAACAGAAAGGATCATGCCATGATATGTCGAAACCAGTTGCCAAACAAGATATTACCTGATCTGTAACTACAAGATCACCAACTTGAACATTGTCTACACTGAAATGGCCAGAGATTGATCCAGTTCCATAATGGATTGCACAAGATTTCCCTAGACCATAACAAACAGCAAAATACAATCAGAAAAAACCACATCAAGATGGAACTGCATCTTGAACTGAAAAAAAGAAATCACTTGGTGAACAATAAATATGAATGGAAAACAAAGATTCTTAGCTACAAAGGAGCATGATGATCACCATCTCTTGTATATGTACTGGATTTGCTCGCCTTGTACTTGGAGTGAAACCAGCATGCAATCTGAGAGCATTTCCAAATTTAAGGAAGAAATTCTGATAAACCAGTGAAGGGACAAAATAACTTCATAGTAATGAGCACAACAACTTACAGAGAAATAGCATTTTGATGATGGAACCCAAAGGTTAGAACTCCCTGTATCAAAGATAACTTTGAATTTCTGAGGAGGTGTACCAATACCAATCTCTCCATAGTATTGGGCGTCCAAGTAGTTCTTCAAGGGAACTATATCTAAATCTGAGACATCTGGTTTCTTTTCAATCCCATTCACATACTTCCCACATCTATCTTGTAGTTTGGCTACTCTTGCAGCATTTATACTATTAACATCCAGGCGGTGCTTCTTCAAACCAATTCTAAGCAAATTACCACAGGAAGCAGGAAGTACAGAGCAAGCAATGGCCCATAAAAGAAGAGCAGCACATAGATGCTTCTTTTCCATGTTTGCGGAGTGCCTGCACTACAATATCAAAGACTTTCAAAAAATACCAAAGTGTGGATAGCAAGATGTTAACACAACATTAAACAGGGATTTCTGTTTTCTACAATGTGATCATCTTGTCTTAACATGAGAGAAATCTTAAATCAATCCACAGTAATTTACTTTTAAAAAAATAAAAGACAACAGTAAAGATGCAGAACAGTCAAATCTGTATCGGCAGTAAATGTGTATATTGAAGTTTTTCGCAGATATCACACTCTAATTAAATAGAAAAAATGGCATATGTTGAGAATCACAACCTCCCCTAATTACAATGACCAGTTTGCAGAATGATATATTGATCCGGAATTCTTTTTTATCTGATCGATTTTCATGTAATTCTGTAAACATGTAAGATTCCTACAGAATACTCACAACAACATATTAAGGGGAAAAAATCAGACACCATGATAGGAACTCCTGCATCAATTTTCAATTCTTTATACACCATTTAAGAAGCTAAAGTAAGGAACTAGTGGAGAAACTTTAATTTTTTATCTAATGGGCTGCGTTTCCTGGAGTTTTAGACCGGAGTCTTGCTATCATACCTGCCATGCTAAGCTTCAAGGTATATTAACAACAATAACAACATACCCAGTGGAATATCACTTGTGGGTATACACAGACCTTAACTCTACCTCATAGCTTGTTTCCTGGGAACCCTCTAAGCTTCAAGGTATATTATAAGCTAAAGATAGTTAACCTCACGACGTTGATTTCTCAACGCGCAAGGGTCCAGAAACTATTCCCTATCCCAGATACAATCAACTTTCTATGAAGACTTACTAATCACTTATCATGAACTTAACATATGAAATTTGCTAGCTCCAAGATTAGTTAAAAATTAAAACATCTTATTAATGTTTACCTTGTCAATACTTAGGAAATCACAAAAGAAGGCTTCTTTACTCATAAATTCAGATTTTTATTTTGCATCTCTACCTTATCCAAGATTAAGAAATATAAAAGACCCATCTTTCTTCTTCCATTTCTTTTTTCTTGAACGAGTACAAAAGAAGCAAGTCAAACAACTAGACTATCAAGAAAATGGGAAAAAAAAACTAAAAAGAGCTAAAAGAAGTTAACAATAAACATATGATTATCCAGTCTGTACTAATTAGTAGAAACAAAACAGGTGAACCAAAGGAAATCTACTACAAAAAGATCAAGATACAACTGGAAAATCACCAGCTGATCATCATCATCATCTTGTACAGCTAAATAAAAAGCACAGATAAGAACAAACAGATTCAAAGGGTCAAACCTGAAAGAAAGAATAAAAAGGAAACACAGAGATGTTGGAGAAGTTTTTAGATAGAAAGCAGAGAACCAACAAGTTTGGAGGAGAGAGTGAACAGATATTTTTTTTTTTCAGTAGATACTGCTATTTGTCCTTTTGTCCTTAGAGGGCCGTTTGGATTGCTTCTATGTATAAGATAAAATTCATAAGTTCACTACATTTAGATTTAGGAGGCATATTGGAATGATTTTTTCTTTGAAAGTATTACTTTTTCTATTTTATATTAAATTAATTTTTAAAAAAAATTTATATTTCAAAATAAATAAATTATTTACTTTTTAAGGAATGTGTTAAAAAAAAATTAATTTAATTTTTCATTAATTAAGTTTCTAATGTTGAATTTGCATGACAAATAAATAATATATTAAATGAGTGTATAGAGTTTGAAAAAGATAAAAATAAAAAAATATGATTGAATTATATCTTTATTTTCTTTTCTTAATATGTATGAAATGACTCAATAATTCACGTAATATGAAACAAAAAGAATATTATATTATATTATACATAAATTGTAGTCCTTAGATGCATATGGAAGTTGGACTTATCCAACTTGGGGCATAATTCCCTATGAACATGACTTTCAATTCTTTGTGGGTGAGTTGGTTCGAAGACAAGTTACGAGGAATTAATTATTTTTATATTATTATTCAGTGAATATTTAGTTTGTTATATTAAAAATAAAATATATTGCATCAATTATACGTATAAGTTATTTATTAATAAAAATATCCTCAATAATGTGAAATATGACGTATAAAAAGAATCTAATTAGGATGGTGTAAAATTCAGATTAAATCGTTAATTTGAACCAATTTTTTGAATTATTAAACTATTGGGTCGAATTATTGGACTATTGAATCTATTAACGGTTTAAGAAAATTTTTAATGGGCTATCAAAAATCCGATGTATTTCCATAATTCCGTTTTCTAAGGACCAGTTGGCACTTGGCAGTTGATGTCAAGGTGCACAAGTAAATTTATCCAAAAAGCTCTGACAACAGAAGAAGTTGTTGAGGGCTGAATTGTTATAATTTTTTTGTTTGCTGAAGCACTGACTGCCGAAGTAATATGTGCACTGGTTTAGGTGGACTATTGTAGTACATTAATGAGTGAGGAAGTTGAGTTATAAATTTTAAGCTTTTAATTGTTAATGGTTTATTCGTTAATCAAATTGATAAATTGATATTTTGATGGTTCCTTAATGGGTTAACATATCTATAAACAAATAAGTCGATAACCAATAAATAAAACTGATAATATTCAAAACTAAATCGAATAACTCTATACGCAATCCTAAATCTAATGGAATATTTTTATCAGTTTAATTATTTTATCTTGAAATAAGTTTATCTTAAAATTATTATTCCATCCAAAGATAAAAATAACTTACCTCAATACTAATATCTTCTTTTATACATCATGTCAAACATGCTCTTAGAGTTTTAGTATAAGGGGATTAAGGTTCGATTAGTGTGTTTTTTTTCAATTTTTCTCTTTATATTCTTATTCTCATTTTTTCTTTATCTGTTCCAATTTTTAAAAGGGGGAAAGAATCTTTTACTATATATACTACTACCATTTTTTGTGGTTTCAATGGTCAATAATTTATTTTCTTTAACTTTTCATACAATGTTTAGTATTTAAATTGAGATCCAATTAAATTTAAATTTATGTACTCTAAAGTTCATTTTCAAGTCAATACCTTTAATACGATTTTTTTGGTCATTCCAATGGCTAAAATTCAAAAGTTTTAATTAAGAATGAAAGATTTTTAACCATTTCATCATAACTCATATTAATTATAATCAATAACTTAATTAGTTTTCTGGCATTGAATGATTCTTTTTTACTTTTTAAATTATGATGTTTAAGCCAATGTACATTTAATTTGATTGCATAACATATAAATTAATTCTTTATCTTGGCTTCAAATTTTAAGTTGGAACTCCAACTTTAAAAATGTAGAAACAGTCACTCCAACTATCTCATTTTTTATCATTTAAGTACACCTGTCGGTGGCCAAATCATGACATACAACCTCGATGATATGTATTTTATGTCCAATTCCATGATGCCACATCATTAACATTATTTCACCTATTTATAGTTAAAAAAAATGTCACATCGTTAATACTATTCCACCTATTTATAATTTTTTTTTAAAAAAAAAGTAAAAGAAAAAATTTGACTAGCCAAAATAAATTTATTTTTTTACAAAAAATTTAAAATTTATAAATTTAAATCTTTTACTCCACCTCAGACCATCATCTCCCCAGCCTCGCCCCCCACCCCCCACCTCACCCGCACCCCCTACAAAAAAAATTAAAAAATTAATTTATGAAAAAATTAAAATTTTATGAACAAAAATTAATTTACGAAGGTCCTCCCCGCCAATGCAGAGACTAAAGAATATAACACTCTATGAATGTGGAAGGCAACCCCACGAATGCGGCGCACAAATGTGATTATACTAGATTGCAGTCCACATCAGCTACTTCATAGACATAATGGACCCTCGGGGTTCCTTCGGAACCAGATACACACAAATCAGATGTGCAGACTTTCAGATTCAATGGAAACATCAGAATTGAAATTTGAGTCTTCCTTGACTCGAAACTTGATAAAACTCAAAGAAACTAGTTAAAACTCAAAATATTCAAATTACCCTCGAAAACTCTAATAATTACAACGAGAAACTTTCTGAGCATTAGTTTCACCACCCAAAATCACTGAAACTGTCAAAATTTTGATTTGAGTTTTCGAACTTCGAATATTGATCAAAGTCAGATTATGATCCAAAATTAATTGAAAATATAACTTTGGACCTAAAATCTCCGTTTAACTCCAAATTTAATTTCG
Organism: Solanum sejunctum; assembly: GCA_025642045.1. Lineage (NCBI taxonomy): Eukaryota > Viridiplantae > Streptophyta > Magnoliopsida > Solanales > Solanaceae > Solanum > Solanum sejunctum. Next base: position 30,921,466 of record JAOTQJ010000001.1, on the reverse strand, counting down.
TAAATTTTTCTAGACCAGATTTTGCTCAGGAGCTGATGGAATCAACAGAATTGTATTTTGACACTCGAAACTTAAGATGATCACAAAACTCAAAATTTTTAACTTTAAGCTTTTAAAAACTCTTTTTCTCAGGAAAATTTCAACTTTTTACAAGGCTTTCAGAATCCGACTTTTAAACTCAATCAAAAATGATCCAAGACAACTTTTAGAAAGGGCAAAATAATAATTTTATTAAAAATGCCAAAAATAACTTTCAAAGTCATTACATTATTTCTTTTTCTTTTGCACATTGTCTTGTGGAAATAGATGATGTGACATTAATTCAAAAATATTTTCTTAAAATGGTGAATCAACTAGAGTTCTCTTTCTTATTTAACTATGACTAAAAGTGATCAACACATTAATGGAAAGGACTCAAAATAAATCATCAATCACCACACTATTTATATCATACATATAATACTTCTTTAGTCTAGTTTTACTTGTCTATTATATTATTTTTAGATTTTCAATAATATTACTTGTCTAGTTTAGGATATCAAGAAATAATTTTTATACTAGTTCTTAATTTATTTTTATCATTAATTATAATTATTTTTTTATTATATTTTTCAAAATATTATATTTATTATATTCAAATTATGATTTCGTAAAATCTTCTTATCATTTATTACTATTTCTTAATAGAGACAAGTAAAGATAGACGGAAAGAGTATTAATTACACTAGTACGTTTTCGTGTGGCGCCAATACAACACCAATTAACTCAATTTGCAAAATTTAATTTTTAAATCTTAAATTAATGATAATTACCTTATTGTAAATTTTGTTGCAAAATCCTTGGTTAAAAAATAATTACTATTACGATCAGTTTGACTGGAATAAAATAAAATTTACAGCCAGAACTTCACCGACCATATATATCCTACCCAAACTTCCTAATAAACTAACTGGATATTCTCATTCCCCTATTCACCTAATATTTAGACCAAAAAAATATTCATCTTTTTAAAATATATTTTTGTATAATTAAATATTATCAGCACAATACTCTAGGCTCTCGTAACCAATCAACACATAATACATGTATTTCCAAAACAAAAGCCAATTTTTTTTCACGTTATATCCTTCTTGTCTGTTACAATGTTGGCTAATAATTGTTTCTTGGTAACTCTATTATTTTTTATTTATCACAGATTAAGAGAAATTATTTAATTGGAAGTGTCCTTTGGACTATATTATGAATTTGATTATGAACTATGTTGGCATTTCATGAAAATATCACTGTTTAAGCATGTTTTATGCTATGAATC
>JAOTQJ010000001.1:30903930-30920054 GCA_025642045.1 Solanum sejunctum | reverse complement strand
GTTATTATTGTAAATACTTTTAAAATTAAAAAAAAATTAAGTTACTTGAAATAAATTAATACAAACACCCACTAATTAAGCCAGTAGTACAAAATTAAAGTACGTGGACCACATGCTGTTTGACACGTGAATCAGTTTATTTATAGTGAAAAAAAAAGATGTGCTGGGAATGAAGAATGAAGAAGGGAAAATAATAACAGAAGTGAATTAATTACCTTCAAATGAAAAATATAAAGTCCAATATGTATCTCTGAATTTACATACTAAGATCTCTTATTGCTTATAATATATGATAACAATAACATATTCAGTATATTAAAAAAATTATTATCTAAAATAAATATTTATTATATGAAGATATTAAATTTTAAAAAATAGTAAGTAATTATCAAATTAAGTCTTTTCTTTTTTCTTTAGATAGTTAGCGTGATTGGTGAAAAATATTTTTTTAAAAAGAATTTAAAAAGTAATTGGTGAGAAATAAGTGATTCTAGTTTAGTTAACGCGTACGGATGCCGCACTTTCCTCCTTCTCTACTTTTTAATTTGTTTTCAAATTGATCGGGTGTTCATGTAATATTTATATTCCTTATCCATCGTATCATTCTTTAGTTTTTTCAAAAATATAATTATTTTTTTTGAACTATTTTAGATGTCATATTTTATATTTTTTAAATAATTAATGTTTAACATTAAATTAAATTAATTTTAATATTATAAAATAAAAATTAGATATTTAAAAGTTATGAGAGAAATATTACTAATTATAATTTTTTTCATATTAAAATAATAAAAAAATATATTTTAAAAAAATCTACGTAGTTTGACTCCAGAAACAGAAATTATAAACAACTAAAATGTAATTAAGGGAATAGTATGCAACTTGCACGTTAATACACCATTATATTGGAACATTTTTGTACTTTATGCAAGTTATTCAATTAACATCGACTCCTAAAAAGTTTTAAAATTTTAAGACCTCTTATGAGATATTTGGACTTGTTCGACTATATATTCACTTTCTTTCTAGTAATTATTTGTTGTACTTGAAAATTTAAATTGAATTAAAAATTATATTTTTAATTGAAAATATTTTATAGTGTGTTTTTAAATTTATGTTTTAGTTTTTGAAATTAATTCAATTTAAGTATATGTAAATATGAATATTTGTGGGGTGTATTCTTGTTGTTGTTATTAAATATGAATATTATTTTAGTATATCTTTGCAAAAAGTACAATTAGACACAACTTTAACAAGAACTTCATAATGGTAAACAACGTGAATATATTTATAAGAATCTAAAGCAAAACACCTGCTTTACTAGTATTTGATCATAAAATTTATAATGAGTTTTTAAGAGAAAATTCACTTTTTCTCATAAATTTTAATCATACCTTTCAAAAATAAAATAAAGATTCAAACATAACTTTAAATTTTTAAACTTCAAAATCTAAAAGGTTACTGCAATATCAGTATCTTTTTGTGTTTGGTCGTACATGCGTGCTCGAGGAAAATCACTTGGAAATTTCCCATGAAGATGCTGACAAACGGATATCAATCATATATTTGGTATGTATCAACTGATGGTAACGTTCTTCCTTCATCACAATGTTTGGAAGGCTGTTACATTGTTTCATAATATAATATTATTATTTAAATAAATTTCATTATTGAATAAATCATTTTTATTTTGACAAACTGATTGAATTTAACAAATCATAATCACTAAATTAATTTTAAAATATACTTAAGAGGATACTTTGAACCTACATGTATGATCAACATTTTTGTCACTTTCTTGTTAAGGTCATGAGGTTATACTTAGGTAACAAGCTAAAATTGTTGACTTTGGTTAAACATTACTTAATTGCTTTATGATTAAACAATATTCCATGTCAAACTTATTTCGATAAAAATCAAAACAATTTATTTATTAAGGGAAGTACATCAATCCATAATATTATTTTCGTCACGTAATAGAGAAAGATTTGTGATACTAGTATATTAGTATTATTATATTAATATGGTATTGGAATCTCGAGAATGTGGGTCTGTCATTCCATGAGGTGATGTTGACCAAAATTAGGGTGTTTTTTGGTAAATGAAGAAAATAGAAGATTGAAGAAAATGAAAAACTTCTTTCACTTCTAAAAGAAAAAAAAATCTGCTTTTTCAAGAATATGAAATTTAAATTATGATTTGACGGAACCTTCTTTTATTTTGCTGGAATACTGAAGTTTTTAACTAAGTTTTGCAGATTTTTTTCAAAAGAAGAAGAAACAAACTATTAGAATTACTAGTTATTAAATCTACTGTAAAAATATAATTAAAATAAAAAGAGTTTATTCATATTTCTCGTCATATTCATGTGTTAAAGGAATCAAGGTAATCAAATTGTAGGATTTAGGAGGGAGGAGAGAGGCAAGTAAGAGAGAGGCGAGAGGCGAATTATATATGTATACTTGTTGAATTGAATATGTATATCTATCAAATAATCATATATATGCAACAGATATAAATATATATTTGTATATCTGGAGATTGTAAAGAGAGAGAGAGAGGGGAAGAAAGGAGAGAGAAATTAATAATATAACCCTAGCCATAGCCATAGATTATAATTATTAGTATAATATAAATACATATCATATATTTGTCTAGTTACGTAATTTAACCCCACCCTCCCCAAAAAAAAAGGACTTTAACTATAGTTTCGATCAATTATTGAACGCAACTACGGTTGGATTAATTTTACAAAAAATTATATAATTCAATTCCTAATGGTATAAATTCAAAATTTTCATACGCTTATTCTATATATACAATTTATTGATACATTTGAGTTATATAAATTATGAAAAATTTTATAACTCTTAGTTATTTGTGTACAATTTATTGATACAATTAATTTGTATAATTTTGTAAAAAAAATCACAATTATATATACATAATTAGTATATACTTATTATATTTGTATAATGACAAACAAAATATATAAACAAAAATACCATAACAAACGAAACATAGCTTTGAAGAGTAACCAAGCAAACAGTTATTAAGGAGCACAATTAAATTATTTCTATTTGCTATTTATGAATTTTGTTCTTTTTAATTTATTTTTCTGTAAATATATATATCTATACAAATTTGCTAGAGACTAATCATACATGATAAGTAATATAAAAATATCAAAAAATTTAATGTAAAACTATCTAACTGTTCAAACGATTTGATATGTAAGACTATCTAACGATTCAAATTATTTGATACGTTTGAACTACTAATATTATTTTTTGATGAATAAAGTGATTTTATTATTAAGTGAGAACTAATCTACCATAGCAGACTAGACCATAGCCTATCAGGTCAAAAATGGGGGTCAAAATTTAATGCACTTTATATTGAGAAAAAGAAAAAGTTATTTTTTATCATTAAATCTTTTTAACGCATTAAAGAGGTTATTATATTGCTCTTTCTTGATCTTCCTTGTCTCTCTTTTCTTTCATATTGTTCGACACTCTTTTATAATATGTAGTTATAAATTATAACTTTAGCAATTATAATTTTTTTACTTTATTATATTTTAAATATTTGCTCCTTTTAAAAATTTTTTTAACTTAAAAGAGGTCATCAAAAATGCATGTTTGATATACAGTGAAGATTAATATCATATCTAATACGAGTTTGCGAAAATTTAATAGCTTTATTAATATATATTTTTTATAGGAGTATATGTTATTAAGAATTTATGAACGATATTATTAGATTGAGAAGTCACTTTCAAGTACAAAAGTACCGTCGCATGATTGGATGGTGGAAGGCGACCATGTCATCTTTCCATGATTGAATTTCTTTATTTTTTTAATATATAGATATCTTATTAAATTCCCACTTCAAGATTTCATCTTACTGGCAAAAGGTATTATGGTTTTAATTTTTTTTTTCATTTGGGCCAGTTATTGTATAAATTATCAAAATTATTCTAAAACTATTTTAAAAAAATATTAAGTCTTCATTTGATTGAATAATATGGGTAATTGGATACATGGGAATATCTATAAAGGCAATTTAACCACGACTGAATTCTCAGCCTTAATACAATAATTACGTACAACTTTAATAAAAAAATTAATGTCACTAGAGATTACTATTAATCGTAAGGAACTCATCGTATCATCTGATTAGATCACTCTTCTTTTATTAATATATTTTTTGACTACAGAAAACTTCTCAGATAGTTGGGAAGTCCTTCTTTTCAACATAGTTACAGAGAGATAAATCGAATGGCAGACATACTAGCTAAGAAGGGAGCAAAACTAGAAAAGGAAAGTTATTTTTGTGGCTGGAAGTTCCATCGATGTTTATCACCAAGATGTTGGAAACAAACAAAAGAGGAATTGTCTTTGTCATGAAAAAAAACACACATCAATCAACTACTTTAATTTTGATAACACTGCTGTAAATATCCCTTCCCTAAAAACGACAGTCAACTCTATTACTCCATTGTAAATCTTTTATTACTAAAAAAAAAAGAATTAAGTCAATTAGAAGAGTATTATTTTTTACTTGCATAATGTTTTTAACTACCTTAATTATAAAAATATTTCTAAATCATTAATATGATAATGATCGTTACTTTTTGAAGATATTCGATGTAAGATAATATTTTTTGGATTTAATTAGTTGATAATTTAATTAATTTAAACTTAAAATATTTATGAAAAAATATCAAAAAAATAAAGATAATCTTAATGCTTATATTACTGAGGGAATTTTCGAAGTAATGTCTTTATCTTCACAAGAAAATAGTGACGTTTACTAACTTTATATCCTCACCAAATCCTGCGAAGTGTTTTTACTAGGTATTGTTCAAGATAATCTCATAAAGTCAAAATCAAAATTTGATTTTGACTAAAATGAATTAAACAAATTAAAAATAAACTGCAAATTCAATTATCTATGATTTTAATTATAATAATATTAATTATATTTAAGAAAAATAAAATATTATTCTCTCTATTTATAAAAAATAACCTCTTTCATTTTTAGTTTGTTCAAAAAAATACTATTTTTTTCTTTTTCTGACAATATTTTAATGTTAACTTTATACATAATATGTTTAAAAATATAAAATCTAAAATTATTTTAGTATATTTAATAAAATTTTAATTTAAAGCTATATAATATTTTTTTAAAACTTTGTACTAAGTCAGATAAGTTTTTTCTTCTATTTAAAGGGGAGAAAGAAAAAAAAAATGTTCGCAATAATTAATAAGAGATTACAGAGTAGATAGAATATTTCAATTAATACTACTCATAAATACATATAACTATTTATATTCTACATGCTATATGCGGCAAGAACGTCCAAGAGCAGGCGTTCATTCTGCTGTTGCTGATTACGGCGAGGAACGCCATTATCATTTTACATCGCCTTCATCCGCTCTTTTTATCTCTTCCTATGTATGTATCTCCTTCATCTTTTTGGGTTTACTGTATCTGTGTTGTACTTGATGATTGAGTGTGATGGTTTGATTTCCAGTTGTGTTTGTTAGTTTAATCTTGCCTCTTGCTCGAATTTACTTGTTTTCTGTGCGATTTGGTCTCTTTGGATGTATATGTTTCGTATTTGAACTTTTACTCATGTACGATATATAGTTGTGTGTTTGAACTGAATTTGGGGGCTTTTTGGTTCTTTCGGAGCTACAGGGATTTGTAATTTTGAGGCCCTTAATTTTTGGGGGCTTAGCCGCCCTTGGATGCACGGACGAAGTTGATCCAGGATTAGGATTGGAAAGAATCAAGAGAAAAAGATAGACATTTGTATTGAATTGAAGAGTTTAACAGATACTAACCCTAATTCAAATGTCAAAATGAAAATTTGAGCCAAGTTTATGGACTGTTTATATATTTGCCCTTCTATTAAGGATGTAGTAGCTTAATTGGTATTAGCAATAAATATCATATAGATTGAAACTTAACTACTTCAATAGCTCTACAAAAGTGAAGGCTTTCATCCTTTAAATATATGCTATTTCTCAATTCATTTACACGAATGATCTTAATTCCAAAAAGGAATTAAGAAAAATGATGAGGGGGATCTCCAAAGTGTAATGTTTGAATTATAGCTTCATCACATCACTAAAATAATAAACAGAGAAATTTAGTGGTTTACGACTTCCCATGATAGATGGAACCACCAAAAGTCCACCCACCTTATTATTGTCATATCGTTTATTTCTCGTCATTTTGTTAATTAATCTCCTTCTGCTGGTAAAGATCATATATTTTCCTTTTCTCTTAAAAAAAGAAAGAAATGAAGGCTTACTGCAATTGTTAAGCAAACTGCTTAATTAGTTTCAATCCCCAAAGTTAAGTAGACACATTTTTTTAAAATTAAAATTTGATCTTGTGGGCTCTTTGCTTTTCGAAAGCGTCACGTGGTCGAAACATCAAGTAAAAGGGACATTTGGTGGCCCGTGGCTTTCGTTCACTAATTTTTTCCCTTCTTTAAAGTAAGCCCTTTAATCAACTGAAAAGACAGTTTGTCTAATACTCTTAAATAATTCAAACCGACCATTCATTCATAATCATATGGTCTTCCTTAATGATTGCAGAAACTTGCAGTTATACATATAAGAAAGATAGGGTCAACAAGGGAACTTCAAAGATAAGATGATATTTCTGGCAAGTATATGTACTCAGTAAATGTCAATGTAATTAATGAAATATATAGGATGAGGTACAAGGAGACATAAAAAATGAAAAACAAAGGCGGAGAAGCATGATTTCACACAATGGAAAAAACAGAAATTTTGTTGATGTGTTCAATCTTTAAAGAAGTAAAATAAACATTTGATGGATGGGTGCACTGACAAGGCGACAGTTTTTCTTACTGGTCAGGGTACCAAGCAAGGCAAATCCAAATCCCTTTGTTAGCTACTGGCTAGCTTAGTTTTTCCTCTTTTTAATCCAAATCAGATTCTCCATTACATTTTTGCAATACCTTTAAGCTTTCCTTGAGCTGCTACTTTCTCCTAGTCCACTCTTAGTGAGAGTAATCATCGTTGCCTGCTCTGATTCTTTTTTACCAACCACACATTGTCTAATCAAATCTAGTTCTCTTGCGATATGTATCTCGAATAATCCGATTCTTGTTCCAACTTAGTAAGAGATCTTGGTGGAATTGCCATATATGAAATTGAGCACACATTTTGTGAAACAGCCTACTTGCTTCTCAAGAAGAGATGGAAACATGCTCAACTTTTTTCAATTATATATTACCCAAACACTTGTATAAGTTTATTAATAGTCTTGCAAAGTTAAGAGAGGGTACTAAGTCCAATTTTAACCTTTTGTTGCCACCTTTCTTCTGCTTAAAAAAGAAAATTCTAGAACTAAATTTGAAAGCCTTAGAGTACCCAAAAATAAGGAGGCAAACTAAATTATGCCAATAAAGAACAACTTAAGAAACCCAAAAGAATCTGGTGAAAAGAAAAGCCCATCAGTGTTGAATATGGCTGTATCAGGATGGGACAGTTCTATTTTAGTGGAATGGTACGGGACAAAGAATGGGGTTTAGGGTTTTTCTAAGGGTACATGGCCTTCAGGAGACGGGATTGGGGAGGCTAACAGGTAAGCCTGTCCCATCTTATTACCTGGTCTTAGTGGTCCGTGCCTTGATGAGAAGGAAGGATGGTCTTAGTGATATATTTTAAAAGATTTCATATTAATCTAGATCTTTAAGCACTAAAATTTTGTAATAAGATGATAGTTTTATACAAGACCACGACTAAGACAATTCTTAAAAAATTCAAGACTAAAGCCTTTAAATTTTTTAAATAGAACTTTGTCATTTATACAAGTTATATAATTGCACTTTTTTTTTTATTCTAACTTCTGAACTTGCAATTTGTATGTAGTATATTTAACAATTTTGTATAGTAATAAACTAATAATAATAAATTAACATCCTAATATCCTACAAAGGAGAAGGCAATTGTGACTTACAGAGATATCGTATGGACGATGATAGAAGAGGAAGAACAGTGAAGTATGTTGACCACCCAAAGCAGGAGGATGACCAAACCTTCGTTGAAACTTCTGGAATCATTTGGAATGGAAAGGCCCAAGGGGAAAAGAGAATGAGGGAACCGGTTAGGAAACCCTATAATATAGTGTCTGATTTGTTTTACCTGAATGGGCCTTGGGTCATCCAGGTCCTTTTTGTTTCTGGAGCATGTTTGGAATTTTTGGTTGATTTAATAAAACGGGTCATGAACCCAAATTTAATCTTAAAAAAATAAATGTGTTTTTCTAATTTGGCCATAATCTGGCAAGGAAGCTTTGTTGCAATTGACATTTGTTATTGTGGTTGTCTCACGATTTCAATGCCGTTATTGCTTCTGTTAGTATCCATTGTAGGTCACATCTTCTTCAATTAATTTTGGTCGATGGAAATTTCCTTTTTCTGCAATATCCAATCTCTAAACAAGATAGAAATTTCTAAATTGTCCTCTGCTAATGAATGTCGGTGATCTCCGATTTGAGATCTTGTCATGCTAAAAGCGCTCTGAAAGCTAGTGATGATTCTTAAGTGTTGGTGATCTCTGATTTCATAAATACTGTAGTATCTGTATTTGTAGATATTAGTCCTTGATTTTCAATAGATGGTCCTTGATTTGGTAATACAAATTCAAGATTGTCAGCTGGTTCTGCCTCAAATACATCCTTTGCCTGTGGTTGGTCTGATTGAACTTCATTTTCAAACTTCTTGTTGTTGAATGTGAAGGCTTTTCATTGATTTAATTTTTCCTTCGAGATGAACGATCTCTTTTTGTTGTCTCTGAGATATTTGGGAAACAAGAGTTTAGTGCTTTATTGTTTGGATGTTTGGAATATGTGTTTAATCTTATATTTGTTACATGGATGTTATTTTAGGTCATGGCTTGGAAGCGAGTTATAGCCATATGTCAATCAGGTGGTGAATTTGATACTGATAGAGATGGTTTCCTTTCATATAAAGGCGGAGATGCTCATGCTATGGAAGTGGATGAAGAACTGGACTACAATGATTTTAAGATTGAGGTTGCTGAGATGTTTAACTGCAACCTTGCTACTATGTCAGTAAAATATTTTCTCCCTGGAAACAGGAAGACACTTATAACAATCTCCAATGACAAAGACCTTAAGCGCATGATCAAATTCCACGGCGACTCTGATACTGCAGAGATCTTTGTGATGACTGAAGAAGCTGTTGATCCTGATTTCTCAAACATGCCTGGTAGTAGGTAGATTCCTTCCTGCCTAAATATGAGAATTCTCCCTTTAAAAGGATAAATTATATTGGACATTCTGTGTTGCAGGTCAAGCAGGACGACTTTATCAGAAATGGCGGTCCCAGCTGATGCTCCTTTGGGTGTTGTGGAGGATATTGTGGATGATCCCAATGAGTCTGGCCTCTTGCTTGATGCCAATTTTGATGTTGTAGGTGATACGAACAATGTTGATGACACAATTGCGATAGAAGCTGAACTGCCCGTTCCTGTTTCATTTGCTGCTGGTAATTATGATGAGAAGAATGCTAAAGCTGCTCACCAGTGGCAGAATGATATAACTGGTGTGGGCCAAAGGTTTAATAGTGTACATGAATTTCGTGAGACATTGCGAAAATATGCCATTGCAAATCAATTTGCTTTCAAGTACAAGAAGAATGATAGTCATCGAGTGACTGTAAAATGCAAAGCAGAGGGCTGTCCATGGAGAATTCATGCATCAAGATTGTCAACCACCCAACTAATCTGCATTAAAAAAATGAATCCTACCCATACCTGTGAAGGGGCCGTTGTTACTACTGGCTATCAGGCAACAAGGAGTTGGGTGGCTAGTATTATAAAGGAGAGGTTGAAAGTTTTCCCCAATTACAAGCCAAAGGACATTGTCAATGACATACAAAAGGAATATGGAATCCAGTTAAATTATTTCCAAGCATGGCGTGGAAAAGAAATTGCTAAGGAGCAGCTTCAGGGTTCGTATAAGGAGGCATATAGTCAGCTGCCATTTTTTTGTGAAAAAGTGATGGAGACAAATCCTGGAAGTCTTGCAACTTTCACTACCAAGGATGACTCAAGCTTTCACAGGCTCTTTGTATCATTTCACGCTTCACTCTATGGTTTCGAACAAGGCTGCAGGCCCCTGCTTTTCCTTGATAGTATATTATTGAAGTCCAAATATCAAGGTACTCTGTTAGCAGCAACAGCTGCTGATGGGAATGATGGTGTTTTTCCTGTTGCTTTTGCCATAGTAGACTTAGAATCTGATGATAATTGGCATTGGTTCCTATTACAGCTTAGAACTGCATTGTCAATGTGTCGTGGTATTACTTTCGTGGCTGATAGAGAGAAGGGGCTTAGAGAATCAATTGCTGAAATATTTCAGGGTGAGGATGTCTATCATGGCTACTGTCTTCACTATCTCTCCGAACAACTTCTCAGAGATGTAAGAGGACAATTTTCTCATGAAGTCAAGCGCCTTTTGGTTGAGGATTTTTTAGGTGCAGCTTATGCACCAAAGCCTGAAGGCTTCCAGAGGTGTGTTGAAAGCATAAAAAGTATTTCACTAGATGCTTATCAATGGGTAATGCAGAGTGAGCCTATTAACTGGGCAAATGCTTTCTTCCGAGGAATGCGATATAACCACATGACATCAAACTTTGGAGAGCTTTTCTATGGTTGGGTAGCAGATGCTCATGACTTGCCAATCACCCAGATGGTTGATGCAATAAGAGGTAAGATAATGGAGCTCATTTATACCCGGCGAACTGAATCCAATCAGTGGGTAACAAGGCTAACTCCATTTATGGAGGAAAAGCTAGAGAAAGAAAGCCTAAAATTTAGTTCTCTTCAAGTGTTGATGCCCAATGGTACCAAATTTGAGGTCCGGGGGGATACCATAGAAGTAGTTGACATTGACAATTGCGACTGTAGTTGCAGAGATTGGGGGCTAACTGGCCTACCTTGTTGCCATGCCATAGCTGTCATGGGTTGCCTTGGCCGTGATCCATACGACTATTGTGCCAGGTATTTTACTGCTGATAGTTACAGATCAACATATTCAGAGTCAATACATCCAATTCCTAGCTTAGAAAGGCCCAAGAGAAAGGATGCTTCTCAAGCTGCTGTAACAGTAACGCCTCCTCCCACCCGTCGTCCACCAGGGAGGCCGACTACTAAGAAGGTGGGTTCCCATGAAGTAGCTAAGCGTCAACTCCAATGTAGTAGATGCAAGGGTACAGGCCACAATAAGTCAACTTGCAAAGAGGTGTTACTGGATAACTAAGGTCTAGAGGTATTTGCTTTATTTTTTGTTATTACTTGTGGGTTGGGTTTGTTGGTGCTGTTATCTATTCGTATGTATGTATACAAGTTTGTTTATTTGCTATTCACATGTATTATTTGCGTAAGCTGCTTATGATGCAATGTTAAGATTTTGGTTCAGTTCGATAATTTAGAGTGTAGTGATTTGTAAAATGATTGAAGTTAGTACAACTACTCCAAACGATAGAGCTCTGGCATTGCAATTTCTCCCCCAAAAATAGCTTCTTCTCTCTGCAATCTGAACAAGTTAGAGCATATGTACGGCATTATAGGGAGGAAGAGTCTCAATCTGTATGATGCAGATTAAACTAGTTTCATGGAATATGAGGGGATTAAATTGCAGGGACAAAAGAAAATTAGTCAAGAGTATGTTCACTAGCTGGAATGCAGACATAATATTCAATAAACCAAATTAGAGGGGAGCTTGGCTTAAATAGTTAGACAATTGTGGGGAGGCAGATGCGTTGATTTTGCTTGTTTGGAGGCTAGTGGGACGAGATGTGGAAGATTAATGTTGTGGGACAGCAGGGTATGGAAGGGAGAGATTCTAGAAATAGGATCACACTTTTATTTGCAAGTTTGAAGCTCAACTCCCGAATTTCTGTTGTCATGTTACTGGAGTTTATGCTCCGTACTGCTATATTGAGAGATCAGTATGGGAGGAAATAGGGTCGGTTAGGGGACTAATGGAAGGGCCATGGGCAGTCTATGGGGATTTTAATGTATACATATACATATCTGAAAAAAGAAATTGCACCAGAAGAACAAAAGGGATGAAGGGATTCTCAGACTTTATCAAAGCTATGAATCTCAAAGATTTGCAACTAGGAGGAGCAAACTACACATGGTTCAAAGGGGACTTACATGAAGCTGCTTCAAGAATTTATAGGATGTTAATTTCGGCAGATTGGGATGATAGTTTCAATAATTTGAAACAGATTCCCTTGCAGAGGATTGCTCTTGATCACACTCCTATTGCTCTACAAGGGGGATCTTGGGAAAGAAAGAAAAGTTAATTTAAATTTGAAAATTGGTGGTTGGGCACGGAGGGCTTTATAAATAGAGTCAAAGGTTGGTGGAATAGCTTCAGCTATGAAGGAAGACCTGATTACATTCTGGCCTGTAAGATGAAAGCCTTAAAGAACAAGTTCAAAGAATGGAGTAAGTGAACAGGGGAACCTTGGGTCACAGAGGAATTTGCTAGGAGAATTGGCTGCTCTAGAGACGACATCAGGGATAAGAATGCTTACAGAAGAAGAGACAACAAACAAAGCTGAATTGTTGCTTGAGTATGAAGATCTGATTAAGAAAGAAGAAATTGCTTGGAGGAAAAGATCAAGGGACTATGTCGGAAGGAAGGAGACAGAAATACTAAACTTTTTCACAAGGTTGCCAATGCTCACAAAAGGTGCAACAATATAGACCAGCTCTGTGTGCAAGGAGAAATAATCCAAGAGAATGCTAGAATTGAAGGGAAGATAGTAGAATTTTATCAAAGCCTATACACACAAACAATTCACTGGAGACCTGCCTACCATTTCCCAAACTGTCCAATTTTAACACCAGTGTTAAAGGAGAGTACTCAAGGAAGGTTCAAGGAAGAAGAGGTGTTGAGATGTCTAAAGATGTGTGCTACAGACAAGGCACCAGGGCTTGATGGTTTCACCATGCATTTTTTATCAAATGCTGGGAAGTGGTGGAACATGACATCATGAATGCTTTCCATAGTTTTCATGAGCAGGACATGTTTGAAGGAGCTTCAACGCTACCTTTATAACACTCATTCCAAAGAAGAAAGGTGCCAAAAAGCTGAAGGATTTCAGGCCAATCAGTCTGATAGGTAGCATTTACGTAATCTTCTCAAAAGTACTCACAGAGAGGCTAAAAAGAGTGATGGCACAACTGGCGGAGTCACAACAAATGGCCTTTATTAAAGGAATGCAAATCATGGATGCAGTTTTGGTAGCTAATGAAGCAGTGGGGTCTAGACAAAAGCAAGAAAACTCAGGAATTCTTTGCAAACTTGGCATAGAAAAAGCCTACGACCATGTTAATTGGGCCTATCTATTGGGTGTGCGAAGTAGGATGGGGTTTGGACAGAAGTGGATACACTAGGTGAAATTTTGTATATCAACGGTGAGTTTTTCAATTATTGTTAATTGATCGCCAATAGGGTTCTCCAGGGCACGGAAGAGTTTAAGACAAGGTGACCCTTTATCACCATTCTTATTCTTATTAGCAGGGAACGTCTCAATAGCATGGTCAAAACGACAAATATGAATGGGTGGTTAAGGAGGCTTCAATGTGGCTAGGGAAGGAAGGGATAACCTGGACGTGACTCATTTGCAGTGTGCAGATGATAGCCTTATTTTTTATGATGCAGATGAAGAACAAATCAAAATTATGAGGGTGATATTGGTTCTATTTACAGGGATGTCTGGACTGCACATCAACCGGAGAAAGAACTTTCTATATCCTATCAATGAGGTCACAACCATGGAATCCTTGAATGCAATTCTGAGAGGAGAGATTGGTAGTCTTCCAACAGTGTACTTGGGTATGCCTTTAGGAGCAAAAATCAAAGTCTAAGGAAATTTGGAGTAGTGTGGTAGAGAAATGTGAGAAGAAATTGGCAAGGCGGAAAAGGTTGTACCTGTCTTTAGGTGGCAGATTAACCCTCATCCACTCCGTGTTAGACTCCTTGCCAACTCATATGATGTCCTTATTCACTATACTAGCAGGGATCATTAGTAGGCTCTACGACAAAATAAGAAAGAATTTTTTGTGGTAACGCAATAAAGACAAGAAAAGCTACCACTTGGTCAATTTCTATAGTATATCTCTGCTGAAAACTGAAAAGTCTCATTTGGAAATGGGTAAATTGATTGCTTCTTAATGATTTTTTTTTCTTCTTTCAGGTCAATGAACAAAAGCAGTTCAGGTTTGGGAGGAAGACTGCTTTTCTTGATCATTCTTCCAATCTGTATTTCTAAGTTCTAAATGAATTTATTCTAGATAGTTATTTAGTTGTTGGATGGTAATGTTAGTGACTCATAAACGAGGATATTTGATTCTCTGTTAGTCTGGAATGACTCCTCTGTTCTAATGTAAATGTGGTGAATTCTGCATTCAGGCTGTCGGCTTTAGTGATGAAAAAATGCAACTTATGATCTGTGAAACTTAAGAGCAGTCCAACTGATTTTGTTTTACGGTACCATTTGTCCATGAGCAGACACCAAACTAATACGCGGTATCGGGACCTGCCATCTAGTTGATTTCCTTAAACTCTGCACCCCCCACCCAACCCAATACCCAAACCAGAAGGACTTCCTTGAACTTTCCAGGTTGTTTGTTTCTACATTGTTTTCTCTGAGTTGTGATCGTAGTAGTTTAGGTTATTCTACGATATCTTTTACCTAGAAGTACCTTTTAGCTTTTGGGCAAACTTGTACTACAAACTGAAATCTGCAGTACAGTGAGGGATTATTGAAACTTCGAAACAGGGAGGGCCGGCTGTACTCCTTAGTACTTGGAAGTACTAGCCTTCTGTACTACCCTATTTCTTCTTCTAATCCTTAATCCACATAAATCAGCCATTCCACTAACCATTTGGCCATTGTCAATTTTAAAAAAACAAAACCATTCATCTTTCTTTTTTTCCCCTCCAGATAAAAGGAATGTTAAAAGCATGGGTAAATGAAGTCTCTATTGAGGTAAAATATGTGTGGAATGGATAGACGGGGACGAGACAGAGCATGAGATGTGCAATTTTACTTGCCCATTCCATGCACTGCCTCTTCCCTGGCTCTCCTCTCCCCACAATCCCTCCCTTTCTCCCCTTTTATTTCTCTGTCTACAGCTTTATGATGTCCCAGAACTCGAAAAAAAAAGAAGATAATTGCTTAAGTAAGAAATGGTCATAGTCGATAACATTATTTGATGGGGCCAGACGACTACGGACCAGCCTGCATTAGACCACAAGAACATTTCTTCGTTGTGACGTATGCAAGATTTTGTACAAGCATGTACAGTCACAATTTATGGTGGTTTAAAGTTTTATTTCCTATCTAACTTGGTATTTGCAATTGTTTTATTTTCGAGCTTTATCCACTTATTAATACACATATCTTGGTTTTAAATATTATTTGTGTAATCTTTTTTTTTCTTCGGAATCATGTTAGGTGACGTTTCTTATCACATATTGTTTGCTTTATTGAAGCTTCCTTTCAAAACTTTTGTCCGTTAGTTCTGCAATCTAATTGTACATAAATAGGTTCAAGCTCGAGGTCAAGGATATTAGCCAAGGGGTGTAGTTAAAAGAAGTGATATATATATATATATACATATATTTCAAACGTCAATAATGAATTAATGATACAAAAAATTTAGGGAATTAACTTGACTGCATAATAACATGTATCGCCAGCAGCTCCTGCCCTAGCTAGCAACAGAGATCTCAACGAGGCATCAATCAAATACTTATTTGAGTGGCCAGGAACCAATTAGTGCTCCCAGATGTACACAATAATTGATGATTTAAATTTCAATGGAGTCCACTAACAAGGCGATGATGTGAGGTTTTAGTACTTTTTCTGGATGGGTGTAGCCATCTTGGTTGTGCTTGTAAGTGACATCTATAATGCGAGCAAGATTGAGAATACGAGTGAGAATCTCTGTAGAGACAGGAGTTGGTCGAAGGATTCCTTCATTTACATCCTTCCACGCTGTCTCAGCCATTTCTTGAAATTTTTC
>JAOTQJ010000001.1:30854049-30868416 GCA_025642045.1 Solanum sejunctum | reverse complement strand
CGGCTATTTTTGCACTCTTCTTTGTTATTAGCTATATTTTCTTCATTGCCTCCTTTATTTTATGTTAGGATTTGTTACACTTGAGCCGAGGAATCTTCAAAAATTATCTCTCTATCTACATGAGATAATGATAAGATATGCATATATTTTACCTCCTCAAACTTATTTGTGTGATTTCACCCAGCATGCTGTCGTTGTGTTCAAGTAGAGTACAAGATTTAAACAAAAAAAAACTCTTGAAAGATTTTACTTTAAAGGATTTTCAAATTAAGAAAGAAAACCAATTTTTACAAAGAAAGAACACAAGTGACTCAGAGAGGAGGAGTAATTTGTTTCTACCAACAAAGCAAAACTTGGAGAAAAATACACGTATTATGAACCACTCCAAATTACTCAAAGCTAAAAAGCATGAAAAAATTTTATGTTTTGACAGGCAAACAACAAATTTACATTGAACTGTCACGAAATGAGCAACTCAGAAATTTCACTCATTTGCAGTTTACAATACAACGTACAGAAGGTATGAGCTCCTTATATACACGATACGATTTGTGAAATAGCTAAAAGCCTAAAACGAGAACTCACTATGCAGGACTGGACTGATAAAACAAATTTACAACTCAAAATTGAAATGGATACATTAACTATATTTCGGTCACAGCTTGAGTGACTAGCTAAGCAGTGTTCCGATCTTCCTTCTACCTGAGCTAGAACTTCTCCAAGCACGTATTGAGAGAATGTTAAGAGCTGAGCATATTTTGTGCCTTCCAACAGGAAAAGCAAGGAGCAGCACATGAATTGAGCTTCGTTAGATGGAGCATTTCTCAATATTGACAACTACATAGCTGCTCAGCATGTGACACAATTAACATTGATATTGGTCGAATACTATTCAACTGCACTGCAGCAGAGGCAAAAATATAAGCTGATTTCTGTCCGTCTTTCTTAGGTGTAGGTGGATGAGTTATCTTACACCCGTTTATCTCTGTTGGTGTATTACTGATGAGAGTGTAACCTGGCTCAGACAACCACCACAATTATTAAAAAAATATTCACTGGCACTGGTAATGAACTGATAAGAGCAAGAAGGGTATATTCAATTAATCACTGCTGAGAGAAATCCTAAACACCAGATATTAAGCCAGCTTTCACTGTCACTGCATAACGGGTATTGATATTCAGCCGTTCAGCTATTAGGTAAAGCAAGACTTCATGAGATCTGCATCATATCAATAGCAGTCCTAAGAGGTATCAGACATCTTTTTCGACTCTCCTACCTGAGCATAATATAATAAGAAAAACATTGGGTTTGAATAATATATCAAGTTACAGAAGTAAAGGGATAAATCAGATATAGATAATTTAATTGTTGAGAGGCTTAAAAGTAGCATTAAATTTCTTACGAGAGATTAAATTATGATGGTACATTTTAGGTGGTGCTTTCATCTCACAAAAGTGCAGAGCAAATTAAAGGGAGTCTGCTGTTCTAACTGTAGTCTAGTTGTTCTCATCTTTGCAAGTGAAAGATCAATTTGCGCTTCAACTTTGACATTCTCGACCATCTCTTTCGTAAAGGATAAGGAAGCAATGTAATGCACATACTGGAAATTGAATTTTAAAATGTAAAGTGACTACAGAAAAATGAGTATCATCAGATAAACTTTGAACTACCATACAAGTTTCCCTTTTATAGTTTTACTATCAGAAGACATAGCTTCCTAAAGAATGATAAACAGTATAAACCCTTTGAAGGTAATGTCATCTTTAGATTACACAGATGCTAACAAATAAAATAAAACTAAAATGATTTTCTTTATAAAGTTATCAAAACATCAAAGTGCAAGGCTTACAAGAAATGCAAGAAACAAAATAACAGAAAACTTACTTCTAGGCATGCTTTGAAAAATTGACGAGTCCTTCGAAATTGAAGCAGGTATGTAATAGATGATTTAGAGAACAGAGATGATGAGGAAAAACCATCAGATAAGCCCTTACATCATAATTTTCCTTAGACCACATACATTCTAAATTTCTTCACCATTCTGCCAAATGGATTGCTGGAACAATATCCCAATTATAGTATTATTATCTGTAGTCAGGTCCATCCGATATCCCTAGGCCCTCAGCAAGTATATTGCCAACAGTATCGTGTGTGACAAATATGTTACGGGAAGGCTTTTTGGTATCTGTTTCATCTTCCATAGTGGAACCCAATAATAAAGCATGAGTACTAGCATCAGGAACCCAGCCCTTTTCCAACAACAAATCCAGTAAGAAAGAGGCCTGGTCTTTGTATCCCTCTTTCAAGAGACTCTTTATCAGCATATTGTACATGGCTGAACCAATGAGTTCAAATTCTGAGACAAGCTTATCTATTGAAGAAAATAACCTGTGGACCTGAGCATTTTCCACCAGATACTCCAGAAGTTTAGAAAGTGTTTCTGAATTTGGAGATAGACCGTGATTAAGCATCAAATCCAAGTATCCAGCCAACTTCTCTATATGTCCAAGAGAAATCATGCTCCGAATAAGAATGCAATATGTTTCCCCATCCAGCATGCAACCATCCACGACCATTCTCGAGAGCACTATAAAGAGATCACTTGTTCTCCCTAAACTGAGTAGGCCTTGCATTATGCTGTTGTAGGCAGTAGGACAACACAGTGTACCACAATAATAAGCAATTGGTAGCAATTTGATTGCTCTAATGCTGTACCCATTAGCACAAAGTCCCTCCACAAGCTTGTCAAATGAAGCTGATTGAAGAGCACATCTCTTTGTTGACATGAAGCAAAATACTTCGGCAGCTTCCTGAATCTTCTCCTTCAGGCAAAGACACTCAATAAGTTGAGCATATGATACCAAATCCATTAACTCAGATTTGGCCCTAAGTTGATGAAACAACACAAAAGCATTCTCACATTTACCTAATTTGCAGTTGCCAGTAATGAGAGAAGAATATGTAGATGGATCAAGGCTAACGGAGGAAACAATCATTCTAGCAAGATATTTCAAGGCATCTTTCAGCCTTTTATTATCACACAAGTATTGAATCATGATATTCCAAGAACCATGATCTATGATGTTCCTCTCAAACATTTCACCAAACAGATCTCTTGCCATATTAAAGGTGCCATCATTTAGAGTAGCTTCAAGAAGCGCATTGTAAGGCAATACACTTGCAACTTCTTTGTCATTCAAAAACCCTTTAGCTTCACTCAACCTATTCAATTCACATAATCCATTTATTATACTCATGAACACATCATCATCTGGTCTAACATCACTGTACACCATCTCATCTACAAGCTTTACAGCATCATCCACAAGAAGATTCCAACACAAACACTTAATTATTGCCCCATAAGTAGGTGAATCTGGAAGAACCTTAGATGCTCTCATCGCAGAAAACAACCTCCTTACTTCATCTAACTTATTCATATCACAAAATAAAGGAATTATATGAGCATAAAAGCTAGAATAATCCGGTTCACAACGAATTCTAAACATATCATCTAAAATTACAAGTGCCTCATCCACTCTACCCCTAGCCACAAGTTCACCAATAATTATCTGAAAAGTCCTACCATTAGGACTACAACCTTTCTTATGAAGACGTTTGTATTGGTGCAATGCAGCATCAGCGCGATCCGCAGCAAATAAAGCCTCTATCAGATAAGTAAGTGTATCTATATTGGGACCAATTCCAGCCTTCACTATCTCTTTATATACAAACAATACATCCTTAAATTCCTTCTTTTCCTTGACAAGTGCGCCCAATAATTGATTAAATACAGATATAGAGGGATTTAAGCTACACAACTTCATACAAGAAAGAACACACAAAGCCTCACTAAGCTTACTATTTCTAACAAACATATTCAGTAAATCCAAAAGAACCTGTTCATAATTTGGGCATTTCTCCTTTACCATCTCATTACAAAATCCTTCAATATATTCTACTTTCCCAGCCATACCTAGCTTCAAGATAATTTGAAAATAAGTATCAGCAGAGTGATGAAACCTTTTCTGAAGGGAAGCCCATTTGAATAACTTCAATGAAGAATCCAAATCAGGTGTGGAATCAAGAACACGAGCTAATGTTTCTGGGTGAAGCTTATTCTTTAAAAATTGAATCTTGGTTTCAAAGTCAGAAGAACTGGTAGAGGGTTGATTGGCTTCTGGGTTGATTTGAATTCTACAAGCGCCAGAAAGTGAAGAAAAAGAGGGTTTTGAACAAACCCATTTGCGTATTTTCTGGGGAAGCTTTAAAGTTGAGAGCTTTGTCGCCATTGAACTGAATCATGGGAACTAGAAAGGTGAATGGTGAAACCTGAATGAAAAACACAGCAAACGAAAGAAAACTAGAAAAGGGTCAAAAGAAGACTACACAAAAGAGGTATTTGCGCTTTAAGGCCAACTTTTGGAAGTTAAGAATTAGGTCCCTCATAGTTGTCAAAATGTTCATGGTCGACTTGTCAAAACGAAGTTCAGAATCAACAACGTTTCATAGAACGAAGGGAGTGTATAACTGAAATTTCATTTCACTTTTTCGTTCATAATTTAGCTTTAACATGAAAGATGAATTTTCATTTTCCTAATGCTCTTTGTACTCTTAATTAATCAAGCATCAACCTTTCCTCGGTAAAATACTTTACCATTAACGTTGTAAAAATAATTTATCTATTTTCTAATAAACTTTTATTCTTTTAATAACTTAATAACTCGATTCAACGATATGAGATGCTTTAAATTATTCTCAAAAATTATCTAGTCATTGGCAAACATATAAATTTTTTTCCAGCGAAAAATATTTTGTAGTAGTATTTACGATCCAAATACGTTGGAATGACCAACTTTTGTGTCTATGATTTTAAAATTTTGCATCTAAAAATCACTCAAAAAGGTTTATTTTTTCATCTTGGGCGTTACAAGTTTTGTTTTTTCGTATTTGGCATTACAAGCTTGGTTAGCCCAATCGACATTTTATCTGTCTTCTACTATGTTGATCAAAAGGTTTGGGGCAAATTGAAAACATTTTCAGATATGGATGAAATTATTTTGCTGAGTCGTCATTACACATTGCCAAATGCTTAAAGGTAAGTCTTCTTCCTTGTATTCCATCCATTTATACACGGACTTAAGTCGGATGCATGGAGGAAACACGGCCTTAGTACAACATAGCAAAGCAAATATGAAAAAGGGACAATCTTTCTGAAAATGTATATCGGAGTACATCAGGCCCCAGCTTTTCCAGCTGTAGGTAACCATTTCAATCAGTTTACACATCAGGTAAGAACAACACAAACTAAGAAACAAAACACCAACTTTCAACTCTTGGTTACTTTTGACAAGTTTTTGAAGCAAACCATGGATTCCATAATTCCCATTCGTACTCTACTTTTACCACCCGAAAGTATAAAACAATTGCTGCTCAACTATTAGTAAGCAGAGGAGTTTCATCACCTCCTAGTTTCACTGGCCTGTATGAATTTACACTAGCTTCGTTAGTGGTCCAGAGTTGACAGATAATCTTTCTCAGTTCACAACCCTCCCACCCTGCTCAATGCGGTTAGGAATAACAATAAACAAGCGAACTGCACAAAGGAATGAAGACCCATGTTGCCCGAGTTTTTGCTTCTGATTTGGACAAGAACCCAATCATGAGTTCTTAATAGTCAAAGGAGATTCTTTCGACACACAATTGTTCCTCCAACAAGTGAATCAACCACCATTATATTGAATGGAGTGAGAAATTATACTAGAAACATTCTTGGTATGACCAATTATTTAGACAGAAAGGAATACATCACAACAACATAATAGAGAAAAACCAAAGGAAGTTTGATTTTAACAGTTAATGCTGAAAATGAACTCCTTTCAAGTTCCAGAAAATACAGCATATATCTACAAGTTTAGAACAGCAGGGGAAATGAGACTTAAAGCATGCAGTGAGAGAATAGCATACAATTCTCTTTGTTTGCAGGCAACCTGTTAATAACGAGAATAATCCATCACTAGATTACCATACCTTCAATGACAACAGCTCCAGCGACCAAGGATGTAGTCATTTGTCACTAACTTCCATAATTCCAAGTGAAATGTTATACGGTTGAAAGGATTGATATACCAGTCTTCGCACAAACTCGGGTTTATGCATAATACCATAATTTGCCACATATTTTTTGTCTCGCTTAGTCCTGTTTGTTGAAACACGAGGGGGTCTTGGGCATTCAATTCTCTGCCCAGCCAGTAAGATCTGAATATCTTCATACTGCGGCGATAAACCTTTGGCAACTACTCTTAACAATAAATCAGCTCCAAGCCTCCAACAGCTTCAGAGACTTTTAACTCCAGTACTTCTGTCATTAATATGAACCAAACAAGCATATATCCTTTTTCAATAAATTTTATACATGATAGCTGGCTGCTCTGAGATGCGCCTAGATTCAAAATATATATGCTTGATACAAAAGCAACTACGATATTCTCACATATGTTACTCAAAAGAGGTCCAGAATAACAGTCCGCGGCTTTCCACAATTGTTGATCCCTTTAATCAATAATCAATAACCGTGCAATGAAGAAACAGCCCAAAATACGAAGTGCCCACCACCCATGTATAGCAATCTCTCGCTTGAGATATTCTAGAATCCCAGCCAAACTCCAACACCTCAAAAGGTTTTCTTTCTTATCCAACATAAGCTCCCATCACAGTGCTTTGTAATTTTCCGGGAAAAAGATAAAACAGCCAAACTATAATTATATCTACTCCAGAACAACCTATTAACCATAAATACAGCAGCTTAACCTAGTGTGACCCTTTAAGAGGAGAAATGGGATAGATTGATCTATTACCAGTTCAGTCGATAAGCGCACGAAGGAACTGATAAGAAATACCTATAAGCCATCTCTCCCCGTCCATAACCAGACCTTGCAGATCTTATATCGCAGCTACCACCCCTGAATCGGGGACGATCTCTGCGAGAGTAATCTTAATTGGTTGCCATCCGGATTGAGGTTGTACAAGCCATTTCTTCATGTTAATAACCATGTGCAAGATCTGAAGTATTTCACCTAAAGCAAGCTCCTTTAAGCACATTTTCCTAATAACTGTAGCTGCTTCAAACCTAGTGAAGAATCAAACAAATAAGCAAGTTCAAAATTAGATTATATCAGCCAAGATACACATAACAAATCATCTTCCGTTTTATTGTTTGTTTGTTCTTTGAAAAGACAAAATAAAACCACATGACGAACCAATTTTAGATGACCTAACATAAATAAAAATCTGTTTGGCATTATCCTGGGCCTAAATGTTTTTACTCCATAAAATGTTAAATTGAATTTTAAATTGGAAGTCCTTCACCTACTTATTTACTTTAGAAACTTCCTCAAACATACACAAAAATCCATGAAGGATCAAACTGAATGAAAACCCATTACCTGCACTGAGTAGCACTTATGGCGGCTCGTCCAGCAGAAGATGATAGAAATTTCTGGAGGTCATCCCATGCTTCTTTGGGATATTGTTTCATATTACCACCAATTGGATTCACACACTTCCATAGGTTCTCATTTTTACCAACATATAATTGCAAAGCACCTAAATTCCGCGTTACTACCAGCTGTTGTTCAACTGCGCTCGCAAGAGCCCTCTTAACATCAGTGTTGCGGTGTTTTGGATCTCCATATTTGATGCAATCAGTGATGTTTGCCTCAGTAGGCATAATCTTCTCAGTTTTAAGGGTGTTCAACGCAAGTAAAACGACTCCAATAAGGCCTTGAATATAATCAGAAGGTTTTGGGCATCCTGGAGCTCCCCACACGCCATTGAGAGGTCCATTACTGCTATTTGTTATAGATGACGGTGGTGGAATCTCAGGGCTGGGATGTGCATACCTGTTGCTGTTTACCTCTTTTTCAGCATAAAATAGTGTTTTCTTCTGCAAATTGTGTCCCTTATGAGGCCCATTTGTATTTGTATAAGAATTCTCAATGTTAGGAGGTTGTCTCGATTCTCCATTCCAGGGTTGAGAAAAAGGACGATTATGACCATTATTGGAGCTTTCACTGATCTTTAGCTTACCCATATCAGGCATAGGTATTTGAGGGCCTGAGGTGAAGCCTGGTGCATCAGACCTAGGAGGCATTGAATGTGAATGATGCACATGCGAATTGTGCGGTAAGAAATTACCAGGTGGAATTACAGGTGATACTGGAAGGTGGTTTGGCTTTACTGGAAGATAATTGTTTTGATAATTATTCTGTGAGTTGTTTCCATTTGTCCAGGAAGGCTCGGGATTACCAGAAACACAGCTTGAGGTAGGTACAGGCCCACTGAAAGGAGTTCTTGAATTATGAGCTCCAGGCAACTCCACTGAATCATTAAACTGCTTAGGATATCCATATCCTGGATGATGGAAGTTTGCAGCACTATGATTTTCTTGTGTGCCAGACGAAGTTCGTGATATATTGGCTTGATTCACACTTCTACGAACTGGTTTGCCCTTCTGCTTAGTATCTGTACCCCTTCCCACATTGTTAAACTTCATTTGCGGGATTTCATGGACAGTGTCGAGCTGGTTTATCATAGTGGAGTCACTAGATGATGTAGATAATGCGTCCAAAGTGGGTAAAGATCCGTAGCTGCTATTTACAAGTTGACTTGATTCACTATTTGTGAGAGGCGGTCCTCCAGATGAAAGGCTTGTCCAGAGCCATACAGTCTTTGCAGCAGCAACAAGGGGAACAGATGCTTTTTGAGGTTGTGCTAGGAGAATATTATATCTGCGCATGCGCAATTGATGAAGAGCATTCGAAAAATCACGATCTCCCGAAATCAACAAATAATTAGCAGGTGCAGGATTGTCAACAGCCCAGAATAGCATGTCCACAAGAATCTTCTTATCACTTGCATCTTTGACACCTATAAATATTTGGCCAAAAATTAGTCATGATGGAGTGCAAGCAATTCTAAACAGATTTAACCACGCTACCATAAATGTCAAAAATAAGAATCTTGAATATGCTGATTTTCACTTAAGTCTACACTCTACCTTCAAAGGTTACTTAAGCCTTGATTAGATTTTTTTCCCAAAATGTTGACAACCATCCCTAGAAGTTAGCTGGCACTGACAAAGGATCAACCAATTAGCTTTTAATACTATAGTCAGCTGGCACTGACAAAGGATCAACCAAATAATAATATGAGATTAAGATAAGAATCTAATTTACATTAAGAGACCATATATCAGTTCCAAAATTCTCACTTCGTGTCCCACTTGTGGGATTTCACTGGTATGTTGTTGTTTTGTTCCAAATCTTTCACATAGAACCGATGTAGCTCAGCCAAACTTAGAACCTTTCCACCACAGCCAACGAAAGTCAAAAACATGCTTTGATAATTTAGTCTTCTGATTTGGAAGAAAATTCAAGTGATGGATGCAATAGATCTTTCTTCTGAGCAGTGGCGTACGCACACTAGAAGGGCAGAATCTTTTCAACCTCTTTGCAGAAAGAGAAGCTGAGGTGACGAAGCGGATGCGCCGTGATTTCCGCCCCTCTCTCCCCTTAGCATCGTCCCTACGTCTGAACCGCCAACTTGCCACTGACAATTTCGAGGATCCTTAAACGTTTTTCCCCTGATCGGCCGGCCACGAAAGCAAATTCAGCATCTTATTCTACCAGTTTCAAATGTTTATGCGCCCACCGCCACCGCCACCCTGACCCCCCCAAAAAAAAACCAGTGAAAGTTACTAGCTTTCAAGTTAATTTGACTTGGTGTTGAAGTCCTTTGTGTGCAATTCTTCCTAGAAGCTTTTAGATCTCTTAATCAAATTAAGAAACAAAAAGGGAGGTTACTGGTGGCATCCACCAGATTTTGAGGAGAAGCCGGAAATACTAGTAAACAGCTTGTACAGTTTGGCAGAAGATTGCAGAGACAATCCTGTAACTATGGTGAAAATAGACTATCCATTAACTATGGTAAAACTATATTGGTTAGTAAAATAAATCAGATCTATTAAATTATTAAGTAGACGCGTGCAGGGGCAGATCTAGAGGGTAGAGAGGGGTTTCACCCAAACCCCCTCGACAAAAAGTTACACAGTTTATATAAGGTATTTTGAAAAACAAATTGGATATTTATATAGATTTTGAACCACCTAAAAATAAGATTACAGGTTGGCTTAGTGGTTGAGGGGGTTACTGCTTGTTGGGCATTTTGGTTCAGCTTCACACAACCCAAAAAAGGAAGGGAGCTGCGTCTCAAAATTCACCTAAGGGTTCCAAGTGGAAATCTCAAGCACTACATTTCGTTTTTCCGGACGCTCTTAGCTAAAATACTAAACTCGCCACTGGACACGTGTAATAATGTTAAACTGGAAGTGTACGGGAGCCAAATACAACTATATATACTTGAAAATGTTTTAAAAAACACATATATACATAATCCACTCCCATTTTCCGTACAATTGCTGCGTACAAGTTCCCGCCAAGATGATTGAGCTCTTTGGCTTCTCTCGAATAAAGTCTTCTTTTAGAGTTAATGAAATCGACAGTTCCATAAAAGAGTACGGACTGTGCAGTAGTACTCACACCCAATAACTCCAAATCATGGATCTACCTCGGCCCAGTATTTTGGTTTCTTCATGATCTAGAGAAAACGAGCTCTATAATTCCATAACAAAAGATCAGCAACTCATGGAAGTTCTCAATCTGCGCTAAACAGATCCTAAACACCCTATCACTATCACCGATAGTGGGTTTGACAAGAAAATTCAAGCAAATAAACACAGTCATTACTTTTTTTCCAAGTGAAAAACTTTTCTGTTGTGTGTAAATTAGAGAACATGGCTATTTTCACAGGGAAAAGATGCAATTTTCATCTGACAGCGAATTAGGCCACAGAAAAAACAGATTTGCGCTAGCTTAGATTCCAAGAGTCATCCATGCACATTAAACCATCAAAAACACTCCGTTGACTTATATATCAACACCAACAAGACAATCACAAAGGCAAAATTCAACGAGATCTAACCGATCCTGTCCAGTCACACAAAAATCAACTTCTAAAACATAGATCGACTCTACCAGACATTAAATCAACTAAAAAGGAAGTCATTCCATCCGAATTCCACAGATTAACAACGATGCAAACAGAAAGAAATGCAACTTTTACACATCAGTCGACAAAAATTATACCTGCCGGAACATGATTAAGGCCGATTCCAGTACTGTTAAGCGCCTGCTGAATAGAAGAAGAAATTTTCGTAGTATCACCGTAAGCGGAGATGGAAACCGGTCCACAGTAGTTCATATTTACAAGCGCAGAACTTATATTCTGAGCGATCGCGTGAGGATCAGATCCTCTAGGTACTTGACAGTTTTCTATATCCCACCACACCGAAACCCTCGCCGATGAGTACAACACCTCAGCCGCACCCGACGGCTGCGGCCCTCCCCCTCCGCCGCTCCCGTTTCCGCCTGCACTGCCCATTACAACGACTCGCCGCTACCGGAGAGAAATGGCGCACGATAGCGAATAACGATGAGTTAATTAAGTCTGTCTAGTTCGTAGGATTAGTTGAGAGGCGTGCGTAGGATTAGAGAGGATATAGAGAGAGTAGAAGATATAGACGAGAGTGATGGAAAATATAGAGGGATTTTGATGAGTGGATCGTGACGGGTGGAATTTTCATGAGGGCGTTTGTTAAATGACTATTCTGTCCTTCAATTTACAAAGGAGTGGAGTGGATAGAATAGTAAATACATTTAGCAGAACGTGAGAAGCTACGAGGAAAAGTGCTGAGTTAGAGTACTGTGGTCTGAATTCAAGTGACGCTATTCAATTGTACATTGAATTTAAAATAGATTAGTAAGATTCTGCGATATAATTATTTTATCAACGATTCAAAATTTTTAAATAAATTATAATAAAATATAAAATATATTATTTCTTTTTAAAATTGATTAAAAAGAAAAAAGTTGTATAAAAAGAGAGGAAGAAATTTATTTTCCCTTTAGTGCATTTACTGTTTGATCATTGAATCTTCCTCTTCAACTACCATTTCGGTTATAAAATATGATTATCTTTTTTTCTATTCCAATCTCACATGGAGTGCCGTGATTGGATCACTCCATGTCATAATTTATTTTTTTCTTGTTGCAGAAATATGGACAATGCTAAATGACCCAAAAAATTTGGCCTAAATATGGCTAAAAATTCAAAAAGATTATAATAATTTTTTCTTTATAAATTAAAGTTAAATTTTTTGAAATAAAGTTGTTGAATTTTAGGAAATTTTATTATAAGACTTTTTGGATTCTACAAAACATTAATAGCCTCATATCTTTTTTAATTCTTTATTTTTTATTTTTTTCTTTACCAATTTACTTTTTTTCTATACATAACATACTACAAAGAATCTCATTTATGCTAAATATTTAAAATGTAATTTTTTTCATACTACAAAGAATCTCATTTATGCTAAACATTTAAAATGTAACTTTTTTATATATAATAGTGTTATAAATATTTTATAGAACTAATTCGTAAAGTTGTTTGAATAATTATTTTTTATATTTTTTCAGTGAATTGAATATATTTTGCTCTGTTAAAAATTATTTAATGATTATTTTTATAAGACGTTTCAATTTTAATAAGAATTATTTTAATTATATTTATCAAATGTAGTTTAAAATTTTATTACAAACTACTATTATTTTATATATAGTTATTTAATAATAAATCCTTCTGCTTATGGGTTTTGAGCTGAGGGTTTTAGGAAACAGCCTCTCTACTTCTACGAGGTAGCAGTAAGGTCTGCGTACAATCTACTCTCCCCAGACCCCACTTGTGGGATATCACTGGGTATGTTATTGTTGTTGTTGTTTTATTTAATAATAAAAGTAGTACTGAATGAAAATAATAAATTTGTCTTGATTTATTAAAATATATAAATAAAATAATAAAAATAAAATTCATTAATTGACAAAATTAATCCTCAGTGCAATAATAATTATGGAAAAATATACACATTGATGAAGCAGTGTGTGTTTATTTTCTTTCTTATATAGTAATACTAGATATAAGAGTCTCTACTAGCATGGTCCCACTATATATTATTTTTATTTATGTATTACAGATAGAATTTGAAAAGTCAACCAAGTTTTTTAATATGAATTTAGATGTTCTAACTTTATTAATTATTGTCATTTAGTGTCTCTTGCGTAATTTTTAAATAATGTATTTTATTTTTGGCATTCCAATTTATGCGGTATCGATGGAATATTGATGGGCAACAAAATTTTATATGACTTTTTAAAATTTTAAATTCTTAATTATTGCTATCTATAGTACTTTTTTGCATCATTTTCAAATAATATATATTACTTTTCTTCCCAATTAATGTGACAATTATAAATATGTCCTATATATATTTTAAGTTGATAATTATTATGATTGATAGTATTTTAATAATTTTCAAATAATCTATGTTACTCCCTCCATCCTAATTTACACTATAAATTCTCTACAAAAAATTTATGTCTTTTAAATATGTAAATTATTAATTATCTTTATTTATAATATTTTTATGTTACTTATTCCAAGTTAAAGTTAAGTTATTCTTATTTTCTAAATTCTAAGTCGAACGAAATTTTATTTGCTTAATAAGTTAGAATTATCATTAATTGTGGGAAGACTTATTAATTGGCATAATGTGGATCCATTATATGATTTCACTTCACCTTCGTTTAATTTTCCTAATTCGTTTTCTTTCCTCCCCTTGTCCTTTAGTTTTTATTTGTCATCAAATTTAAAACTAATTCTATTAAATATATAACATAATTCTTTAAGACAATTTTGAATAAATTTCAGGGATTCATCTATGTTTGAATTTATCACATAATTTTTTAAAATATTATATTACTGTCATTCTATTTTAAATTTATCACACAAAAAGTCATTCAATTTTGCGTTAAAAAATAAATTTCTCATGAACTTAAATAGTTTGTACCAAAAATATGATATTATGCTCCAACAACAACAATAACAACATACTATCACACAAGTAGGGTCTGAAAAGGGAAGATTGTACGCAGACCTTACCGTTACCTCATAGAAATATTATGCTCCAAAATAAGCTAATTATTTCATCTTTTTAATATTAATAAATAATAAGCTTTATTACTTGACACACTCTTAAAAAAAAAAAAGTTAGATACATATTTTACTATAACTAATTTTATTAGTAATGTGTTGAAATTTAAGATTTGACTTCTACTAATTTATGTACTTATTTAAAAGTAGAGATAATATGAAATAATAGTAGAAATTAAAAAATATTAAATATTCTTTAATTA
>JAOTQJ010000001.1:30841211-30853949 GCA_025642045.1 Solanum sejunctum | reverse complement strand
CTCGGATGGAGCCAAAGATTGACTATTTTTTGGCCTTGGAGTATGATAGAATAAAGCAAAATGACTCTTTAAACTATTTGCGTTTTTTTCATTTGTAAAGTAGTAGTTAGTCAATGCAACTTTCGACGCTCCTCATGGGTCATCTAGAAACAACCGCTTTATGTTTTTAAATATAGGAGTTAGGCTGCGTACATTCGACCCTCCCTCACCCTGCAATGAGCGGGAGTCTTTTGAGGCACTGGAGTATGTTGTGGGGTATGTTGTTGTTGTTGTTGGCTTGACATATGTTATTTTTTGGAAGTGTAGCATTCGAGTTTCATCATTGACTCTTGGTCTTGGTTTCTTAAGAATATCATTTACTCTTGAGTCTTGATCATGGACCTTTTCAATTCCAACATTATGTTGGATGTAATTGGATCTGTCAATTACACAAATCTTTATTTTTCTCGTTGGACATTTTTCTTCCATTTTATTTTCACACATTTTTTTATTTTTCTATTTAAAAAATAATAATAAGAGCGTATTATCAGTTAAGTAATAGATAAAGAATATTTAAAATTAAAAATGTAAATAAAGAGGTGTTCAGAGAATGTAAAAAGTCGATTGAATCGATCAAACTTAATCATACTGAATTGACTTTTATGATTTTTCAACAAAATCGTGAACTTTTTTATAAACATATAACCGTATCGAACAATTGAAATGGTTTTTTTAGTTTATTAAAAAAAATTAAAAAATCCTGCACCAAATCGAATAACTTTAATCTACATGTATGCAAGTATATTTTATATATCAATATTGTTAAATTTAATATATGAATATATTTTATAAAAAGAAATTCAAATACAAATATAACTTCGGTTTTGTGCCTATAATAATTGGAAAATTTTTGGTCTTTGACTTTATTTAGTCTTTAGTTAAATAGGTTTCAAGTAAACAGATACTATGATAAATAATCTATCAAATAATATGATAAAATCTATGCAAAAGACTCTTACTAGAGTTTTAGATCAAATGGTATCACAAGAAAATTTTATATTGGTGATTTTTTGGAGAATTAAAGTTTTTCTTCAAAAACACACTTGCGATTTTAATAATAACGTATTCTGAAGTGATACCTTAACAATAGAAAAATAAAAAATTAATCGAATCATACCAATACCAAAGAGAGACTGACATGATTGGGATGTTTTTAAAAAATTTAATTTTAATTATATATTATAAAATATTTGAAAAATTGGGATAGTACAATTTGACACCCCTAGCCAATGATGCATGTAAAGTTATACCTATTTATACTTTTAAAAGAGGCAACACATAATTAAACGTTTTGATCTAATATGCGACATAAGGTAAGCCTATTTATAAGTTATATTTTTCTACAATATATATTTATATAATATTATAAACTAGATAAATTAAGGACACACGTAATATTACTTGTGGTAAAAAGTGTGATTGATTAACATGTATCGTTTTTAAACTTGTATATTTGTCGGAGTATGAATGTAAACTTGAAGAAAAGTCTAGATATATATTTATGATATTTTCCTTATTTGATTGGATTAAAAAGGAAAAAATTGGGATTGTCGAATTACAGGCAACCAAAAAACATATATTGCAAACTGTTTTAGTTTGAAATGTTAAAATTAGAAACCTAAAGTTACAACCATAGATTCCTTGCTTCACTAGTACACCTATATTATTAAATTTGCAAATATTTGCTCTATTACTTGCCTTATTCATTCATAAAGAGTTATACCTTCCTCAGCATCTTTTTTGTTTGTTATTTTCCTCTTCAAATGAAAAAGTAAGGTAGAATTTAACCACCAACGATTAGAACTAGTACATGATATCAGAATTAGTCAAGTGCAATCAAATCGATAAAAAAAAGGGCAAGCGTTGAATTAAAAATCTCGTTATGCACAAAGTTTGAAGAAGGATCTAACTGCAACGATCTATTGTACATAGTTTTATTTTGCACTTCTATTAAAGTCTGGTTCTAAGGCTTGAACCCAACATCTCCTAATCAAAAATTAAATCAAATTTAGAAAGAAAAAAAATAATTTATGGCTTGGTTTGATTGATTTGGTATTGAAAAAGACAAACGGTCACTCCTGATTTATTTTGGTATTTCAAAAAAGTCTAATTGAACCTAAACAAAATTGACATGGTATGTATATATATATAATTCTAAATTTTTTTAGACATAAAAAATTATTAAGTGTGCAAAAAAATTATTAGTTGTAATCTACTTTGTAAATATATCTTAAACTAACAATTTTGAATGTTTAGTCATGTTATTTCAAATTTGGGCTTGTAGAAATTTGTAAATAGTTTATTTTGTATTCAGTTTGTTTGCAAACTTTAATCTTATAAATTTAAGATATTGAACACTGATATCTCGACGAAAATATTTTGTACTCATATACTCATATGAGTTTTTAAGTTTTTTTGAAGTTTTCTGATCATTGAACGTTTTAAGTTCTAACCTATTACACAGATAAGTGAAAATATATTTGATTTTTTTTAAGGACAACATAATCATAACAAATCGTAAAAAATAACTAAAATTGAAACCAAAAAACTCACTATTATATTAGTTTGATTTGATTTATAAATTTAATAAATAATCATAATTTATTTTGTTGCTTCCTTTATTTTAGAGAGAAATTTCAAGTTTTACTTGGTGAAAAATTTTAAAAAATAAAAAAGCATAAGTCATTATCTATGAAAAAGAGTTTAAAATGCCTTTAAACTATTAAAAATAATATAAAAATATCTTTTATTTACTTGTTGAATCTAAAATGCTCTTATCTATAATACCTCTAAAAAATTTAACCAAAATTAAACACCTAAAGTCCCACAAAAAAATTGTGTCTAGGGTGCCTGCATGCAAAATCTCACGTGCGCATAGCCACAAAGAGAGCTTTTCATAATTCACATTGTTACACTTTCTTTAACTTTTGAGGTTCCATACTTGTTTTCTACCACATCTTAATCAAACAATATCACTAATTTCTTATATTATATTGAGATACAATGTCCCACTAATGAGATGAATAATCTTCTTATAAGATTTAGACAATCCTCTTTTTGATCTAGCTTTTGAGGTGTGAGTTGAGCCTAAAACCTTCTTCAACATGTTAAGTCCTCTCAATTTTCATTTTTTCTATTTTCAGAATCCTACAGCAGATTTGTATCAATTGTCTAATTTATTATTAGTGCTCCAAATACGTATATATATTTTTTTAAAAAGAGCAAATACTTGAGATATAAAATAAGGTAAAGGAAAAATAGTTGTAGTTTACTAAAACTATGATTCGTAGCTACATATTATAAGAGAGATGCGACCGAAATCGAGAGAGTAAGGAGAGAGGGCAGAGATTGGAGAGAGGAGCTTTGTATATATCTGTCAAATAATTGTATATATATAACTAATATATATATATATATATATATATTTGTATTTCTGATGAGCGAGATAGGGCAAATTGTATATGTATTCATGTCGAATTGAACATGTATGTATATATATCAAATAATTATATATATGCAACTGATATACATATGTATTTGTATATCTGACAAAAATTTGCAGAGAGAGAGAGGGGGTAGAGAGATGAAGAGAGTAGAGAGAAAACAACAAAATTCTAACTGTAGCTTGTAGCTATAAATTGTAAATTTTTTTAAATTACGATGATATAATATACTGGGTATGTTGTTGTTGTTGTTTACATATCATATGATTGTTTATCTATGCAATTTACCCTTTTTAAAAAATGGAGAAGAGAAAAGGGGAAATAGGGAACAAGATTATTAGACGGAGAATCAAACTGTCATGAATAAGATAAAAATTTAGATAATTAAATAACTGAGCGTTTAAGATTTTCGTGTTGCAATTACATCATTTATGCTTTGGGATTAAAGTTTCTTCGCGTATTACATTTCCTTCTTTTTCTTTTTTCAGTTTTGAATTACTGAGCTAAAAATAATACTACTTCATATTTGAAGTTAAGGTTAGAAAAATAACTTGAAGTTAGCATATAATATACATTTCACTTCAGAAAAAAACATTCCATTAAAGTTCTGTGGGGGGAAAAAATCTTTTACTTTTTAAAAAATGGTTCTGATCATTTTCTCAAACTGTTTTTCAAGTTTGGAGGAAAAAAAAACATAATATATAATTTTTTTCACATACATATAAATAATAAATAATAATAACTTAAAAGAAATAGTAAAAGAGATTATGTCCAAACAGGCCAAAGTCATGAAATGTAGCGTAGGTCCATCTAACTAATTTGAATAGTACTCGTTGTTTCATTTTATTTGTTATAATTTTTATTTTTAAAATTAAATTATATAAATTTTTATTAATATTTTAAAATATATTTTTTTTATCATATTAATATAAAAAAATTGTAATCAATAATATTTTTTTATAATTTTTGAATATTTAAATTTTTATTTTAAAATATTAAACTAATTTAATTTATTTCAACTTTAAATATTAATCAAATTGACTCTAAAAAAATATATCATAACAATTAAAAAGAAACAGATGAAATAATATATTAATTTTTTTTCTTTAGTGGATATTAAATCATTTAAAAGGTAGTAGACAAATTTATAGTTATACATACGTTCACTTCAAATCGGAAAAGGAGTTTCCAGAGCGTAAATAATTGACTCACACTTCTAACCACAAAATTATTTATTTTGTGTCCATATTGTTGAACCACTTCTGAAGTTTTTAGAAGTTTTAGATGCATTTATTTAAAAGAAGAAATCTCCAGCTGTAACCAAAACAAAACATACGAAATAGAAAATTCTTCGGTGCGAAGAGATTGAACTCTTATTAATGAAAAATTGAAGTAAACCAAGTATCGTAATATTAGATTTTTTAAATATATTTATTTTAAAAATGAAGTAGTATGCGATAAAAATTGAATGTGTTATAATTTTCTTAGACAAAAATTTTGATACTAAACTTTCGACATTTCATATTTTCTCCATTTTAATTAGCTCGATCAAGCTTCACCTATTTTCTTATGTTGACTTCATTTTTAGTGTGAAGATGAGACAAACATTAAAGAAGCTAACAAATTTAATTAGAAAGAATATACCTAAAGGGCTTTACCTAAGGGGTAAGGCATTGCGCCACAAATAATAAGACAAGCAATTAATACGTAGTAGGTTGGAAAAGGTAACACACAATTCACATTTCACGTCTCTTGCTACGTAGTATATGAAATTAACAATCATCTTAAATAACCTTTATAAGTTCACACGACAAGGTATATTATATTCTCTGTCCTATTTAATGTAATATTCTTTTTCTTTTTGGTCTATTAAAAAAAAATCACTTTACTCTCATTGAAAATAATTTAATCTTAAAATTCCCTTTTTACCATTAATAAAATAATTTTCAATCCACGAAGATATATAAGAATAATTTTAGACTATAAATTTCAAAATTTTTTTTTTTCTTAAATACAATGAGTCAATGACAATTCAAAAGGTATCACAAAAAATAAGAAGGGAGTATATGTTTCGGAAATTTTATGATCTGCGTCTTTATGCTAGCTAGTTAAAACTCATTTTATAGAAATAGAATTTAAAATCAATTAATTAAATATATCTAAAGAATTTTTATTAAATGCCAAGTAGTACTATTTTTTATCATCATATTGATGAAAAATACGTCAAACAAAATATTAGACATATATTAATAAGGAGAAAAGATACATTAGATAGATAAAGATCGAAATACATGATAAACTTCAATTTAACTATTAGAGTTGGAGGTTATTTATCTTAATAATGACGCAAAGTATTAATTTAGATTTAGTTAGAGCTCAAATATCTTATCAACGATTCAATTATTAATTTTTCTTTTTCGTACAATTAAATTATCAATTTGGATTCACGCGATTATGAACCTTTGTGTCCAGTTTTGTCAAAGATAACTAGAAAATTGCAGTATTACTTTTCAGTTTCAAAATAAGAGTAGTTATATTTTATGTGATAGCATATATAATACATTTTGATTTTTTTTGTTTAAAGTTTTCAAAAATTTTAAATAGGATAAAGTAAAGAGATTATTATTTTTTATCTTTTCATATTAAGTTGATGTTATTTGAGCGGATGAAATATAATGAGTGATTGGTGGAAGAAATACTTTCCAATTGAGAAGGAAGGAAAGAAGAATAATGGACCATATTTTTTGTTATGGGAGGTTTGAAAAGTATAAATTAAAGGGAAAAGAGAATAACGTATCATTTCTTTTGCTATTTGAATTTTAAAATTTATATTAAAATTTCACTAAATTTAAATTTGTATTAATAATTTCATATTAAAATAAAATACGAAGCTAATAAAAGCAACTTTATACTAGAATTCAAATACAAAATGCCCCATTAAGGGTAAAGGATCAACAATACTTTTTTTATATGAATCTATATTGTTGTAATGAAAAAGGAAAAAGAATAAAAAGAGAAACTTTTCTCCTGAAAATTATATTTAAAAAATATTTAATATATATTTATATTTTTGTGATGAAAAAAAAAGGAGAAACCTTTTGCCGTAGAAAAGTTCTCTGCAAATGATTAATTATCTAATCTTAATGAAGCGGTCTAGCTATTGACTCTTATCGCTCATTCCATGATTTTTGGACCTATTTTTATTTAAACTGGTCAATATGTTACTGTTGTAGATAATGAATCAATTAATTTTCCATTTCTGCTTTATGATATCTTGTTTAATCTAAAATGGACTTATAAATTAATTCATTCGTTACTCTCTCCATTTAATAATATTATTTATTATTGAATTGGTACACGAATTAAGAATTAATAAGTGATAAGTATAATTTTATCAAATCATCTTTTAAACACAATAAATATAATGACTTGAAAAATATAATAAAAAAATAATTATAATTAATAATAATGATAAATCAGGAACTAACAGGTCATTTGGTTTGAATACAAGTTTTTGTTACGTTGAGATGAGTCATGATGAAATAAATTATGATGAACTTGTAATGTTGAAAATATTTTTTATTATTTGTTTGATTTGTCATATTAAAATGCTATTGATTGCACAATTTCTAAGAATAAGATATTTATTTACAAAAATATCCTCTCTTATTTATTTATTTTTTTTAAAATTCTTTGCAAGCTATAATTATTCATTGTTAAAATAAATATTTCATCTTATTCAATGTATGTGTATGAATTTTTATGACGGTGTCATGTGTTTTTTTAAAATCAAATTTTCATCTTATTCAACTTAAAAATAAATCTTCAGTCTTATTTATATTTAAATAGAAATTTTATCTTATTTAACTTAAGAAGTAAAACTTTAATCATATTTAGCTTAAAAATAAAACTTACATTTTAAGTTTATTATAAGTAAAAAAAAATTACCACAAAAAATTAATATATAATTTAGTAATAGAGTGAACATTTTAAGAAAAATTAAAATATAAATAAATATACGTATTGGACAAATAAATTTAACTTATAACATATTCATAAATAGAGAATTATATTGATAAAATATATTTTTTTAATAAAAAAATTATAAAAATAGTAATTAATTAAGATGATAAATGTTATTATAAATACTATTAAAAAATATTTTAATATATATGAATATAAAAATGGTGTATAAAAGAAAGTTCAAGAAAAATATGCTCTTATTACACATACTTTATTTTAAAATAAATTATATTGGGATTACTATTTTACTTCAGGTAGAAATAATTTATTTTAAAAGTAATTATGAATTTTAGATTAAGTTATCATAATGTAATCAAATAAGGGATTAAAAGTAATTAAAAAATTATTTTAAAATTAACTTTTTTAGTATTCATCATATTAAATAATTTTTTAATTTTATAAAGTAGATAAATATTATTTCGAAAGAATATTAAAATTTGTCTGTTTTCTAATCCCTCCTTTTTCGTAAATTCAGTATTTTTTTTTTTGTCTTAATCTACTTAAGCATGGTCAAACAAATCTCTGACAGGAAGTAAATCACTTATTTTCCTAAAAGAAAAAATAGTCAATTTTTTCCTTTTAATAACATGGAGTAGTATTAATTACTGTAAGACTATCTGACGGTTGAAAATAGTTCACCCCACGTGGAGACATCTTGTCCCTTGATGAAAAATTTTCAGATTTGCCGCGCTGAGGTCATTTTATGCCCAGGTTCGAATTTTGTCCTTTGTCCCAAAACCCGAGGCTCGTAAAATCCAAACCTACACCGATTTCCAAACCAAAATCCTATCTGTCAAGTCGATAAACCGAAGGCTTGGATACACCGAACCTCTAGTTCAAAATCCGAACCTCCACATCACCTTCTTCTCTCTGTCCCTGTTTAGACAAATAGTAGATTGAATCTCAGCTTCCCTCATTCACTGCTGAACCAAACCAACCCCCGCCCCCTCCCCGCCCCATTTCTTCCTCCGCCGTCCGATCATTCAATTCAGATCAATCGTCGCCAGTAATTCCCTCATCACCTACTTATACATATATGTGTCCAAACAATGATTAAATTTTTTAAAATTTGAATTTTCATGATTTATCGTGTATGGGCCTCTTCTTTCTTCTGTTCCTTTCAAATCTTTCTCTGCAAGCCGATTAGATGTTCATGCATGCTTTTTTTTGTGTGTGTTTATGGATAAAAATGATTATTTCTTTTAGCTGTATGGGAAGCGTGTTTCTTGATTGTTTGTTTCTTAGAAGTGTAAGAGTCGTGTTGATTTAACCTCCATTTGACTGTCCACTTGTACGTCTCTCCTATCTCTCGTTTTCAAAACACTGATCTGTCTTTTTCTCTCTCTCCTTGTTGAAATTGATTCATGAAATATTATAAACCATATAAAAATTTTGAATTTTGAAGTATTATAACGCATTATCTTCCATTAGCAATAATTCTATTTCCATTATTGCTATTGGAATATCGATAAATTAAAAATTCTGAATTGGAGTCAGCGACTTAAATGCTACCCTACGTATTCACATGCAAAGTGTGATAGGTTGTTAGCTTTAATTACTGAGGTCATAGGAAGAAGCAACTTAAGTTTTTTTTTTCCCTTTGTGGGATTTTTACGCTTCACAGGTGAATCATCGGATACATACTCGGGAGTTTTACGGTGATGTCGGTGGAAGAACGGCCGTCGTCTTTAGTGGTGGATCCGCTGTTGAAGGATCTGACTGAGAAGAAACAGAACTTCCGGCGAAACGTGGTGTCGCTTGCGGCGGAGCTCAAGGAGGTTCGCAGCCGTCTCGCTTGTCAAGAACAGTCTTTTGTTCGGGAAACCCTAACCAGACAGGTCAAATTGATTTTTGATTTATGGTTTTTTGATTTTTTCAATTTTTTTGAAAACTTTTTGTCTTTTCCTATGTGAAGTAGGTTGAAGTGTGGGTCAGGTGATTCTTGGACTTGGTCTGATTGTTGTGTGTTTATTATTTTTTTTTTACAGGAAGCAGAGAGTAAAGCTAAGAAAATGGAAGAAGAGATAAACAAATTGCAGAAGAATTTGGAGGAGAAGAATGGTCAGCTTCAATTTTCAGCTTTAAACACTGAGAAGGTAATTGATTTGAGTGCCAATTCTTGGAAAATTATGCATCTTTTGTTTGATTTGAGATTAATTTAGTTGGTTTAGATAAGGGATGAGTTGGGTTCCAAGATCCTGTGTGTGGGGCATTTGGGTTAATTTGAAATTACTAAAAGAAAAGGTACTTGAAAGGCATAATTATGATGGACATCTTTTTAGGGTACTTTCTGGCATTTCTTGTTTGTCCTTTTTGGGAAATAGAGGAATAGTATTGAGGAATTAATAGAAAATTAGTCGATAGTAGTTTTGTCCGAGTATGGTGGTCCAACAGACTTTGTCTGTGTTATGAATTGGGTCGAAAACTTTGTTTCTTCTAGCTGATATAGTGAGATAAAGAGAAACATTTGAGCAATTTACCATTTAATAAATCAAAGTACTTTTTGGATTCACTTGTTAGTGGTTTTTAGATGGGAAGCACTGGGTTGTGAACATCACCTTTGTTGTGCATTTATAATTAAATATTTGAAACATGATATCATAGGATTGAGGTTTTTTAAGGTAGTGTTAAAACTGTCTTTTGTGAGTGTCAAGTTCTCTTGGTATTATGTATCTTGTAATCTTGATGCCTTTGATATTAAGGGATATATCATTGCTCAAACTCTGAATATATTGGCATTGAAAATCTTGTCCCAGACTGTTGGGAGAAAAGATTACTTGAATTCTAACATGGTGTCTGGCCGATTCAAATAAAGTAGGCTTGGATGAGTATCTTAAGTAGCACTTCTAGTATATCTGGTGCTCTCTTTTTCTCCTCTTCTTCCTAGTGTGATAAGTCTGATGTAAATAGGGGTAACCTATGTGCTGACTTGCTGAGTTCAAGGCGACTTATTTTTGTCAATTATGTGTGATATATAACTGGGACAACCTGCATATTTGTGATTAATTCATGTTTTTGACACCATCTTGGTGTTTTAGGAATGAGTTGATAAAAAAAATGTGTAATAAAGGTAAAAGTATGATGATACATCTAATTTAAGTAGATTCAAGTTAAACTTAAAAAGTAGATTGGCATGACTATCACATAATGGCAGTACTTAAAATGTGACATAGTCCAAATCTGAATAATAATACAGTATGCCTAATTAAGCCAATTCCTTTTAAACCCTTCACTTATTTTTTTGGTCTTTTAAGATTGAATTGAACAGTCAAATTATGTGGATTGCATGAAGGGACTTTTTTTTTGTTTGTAAAGAATATCTTCTCAATTTAAGATGCTAACTAATGTTTTTCGTTAATATCTTTAAACATGATGAAACATGCATCATGATAATAAGCATGTGTTGATTTATGTGGAGAAAAATGTATAAGCATTACAATTAGAATGGTTTCCTAGGATATTGATATGCATTTAATGACATCATGTCTGAATGTGATCCAGTATGTCAAGCAGTTGGATGAGCTTAAATCACAGCTTTCTGCTACTCAAGCCACTGCTGATGCAAGTGTTGCATCAGCTCAATCTGCTCAGCTTCAGTGTGTGGCACTTTTGAAAGAGTTGGATGAGAAAAACAGTTCACTCAAGGAACATGAAGTTCGTGTAAATAAACTTGGTGAGCAATTAGATCTTTTGCAGAAGGATCTTCAAACAAGAGAATCATCCCAAAGGCAGTTGAAAGATGAAGTAATGAGAATCGAGCATGATATCATGCAAGCATTAGCAAAATCAGGAGCAAACCCAGATTGTGAATTGAGGAAAGTCTTAGCTGAGGTCTCGCCAAAGAACATTGAGAAGATGAACAAGCTGTTGACTAACAAAGATGAAGAACTTGCCAAACTCAGGGATGAAGTTAGGGTCATGTCTGCCCACTGGAAGCTAAAAACCGAGGAGTTGGAATCGCAGGTTTGATACATATTTCCCAAGCTCACAAAGTTCCATGATATACTTTGAACAATGCTTCCTCACGATTCTCATCCTCATTTCTGGACAGCTGGAAAAGCATCGCAGGGCTGATCAAGAGTTGAAAAAGAGGATTGTGAAGTTGGAATTCTGTCTCCAGGAGGCTCGAAGTCAAACTCGCAAACTCCAAAGGGTAATTCTACTCTCTAATGCTACATCAATGAAATTATGCCTTATACAGTAAACCTATTCGTTTTGGTTTAAAAACTTGCAGTGCTAATGTCATTCATGCAAACATAAATTACAGATGGGGGAACGTCGTGACAAAGCTATCCAGGAACTAAGAGACCAATTAGCTACTAAGCAAGGCGGAACCTCCAGCAACAATAATCACAACTTCTGGGATACCGCAGGATTCAAGGTGGTTGTATCAATGTCCATGCTGGTGTTAGTCCTCTTTTCGAAGCGGTAATAGTTATTAATGTAGATGACAATGTAAAAAGGAGATGTGTAGCTAGCTAGTTACAACTTGGAAGAGAGATTAGGAAAAGCTTTCGAGCTGCTGTTTCATATATAGGAATGTTAAATCATACTT
The DNA here is from genome assembly GCA_025642045.1 of Solanum sejunctum. Lineage (NCBI taxonomy): Eukaryota > Viridiplantae > Streptophyta > Magnoliopsida > Solanales > Solanaceae > Solanum > Solanum sejunctum. The sequence goes on along the minus strand of JAOTQJ010000001.1, from coordinate 30,841,889 downwards.
TATTGGGGCACATCTTTTGTACCTCAAGGCTCAACCCATCATTTTGATCCTCAATTATTAGATGCATGCGTTAAAACTTAACGTTATATAATTATGTTTTCAAAATGTTATCGTTGAAACTCCAATCTGAAGGGTCCAGTTGCATTATTTTCTTGGAGAAAAAGTCTAGTTTTCTGGAATTACTCAAAAAAATCGAATCAGCATCCAATGTCAGATGTATTGACTAATTGGGAAAATGTTGTTATCATTTTCTTTTGGTCACTATTTCAAATGAACTTTGATCAAAATAGTATTTTTCGTATAATTTTTAATTATTTAAATTTTAAGATGTAAATATTCAATTTAACTATTTTTATTTAGCTTTCAAGTTTAATTAAGTTGATTTTAAAAAATAAAACAGTAACAAGTAAATGAACGTCGGAGAGAGTATCTTGGCAGCTTTATTTATAGGAGGTCGTGAATTAAAATAGTAAATTAATTAATTGATAGAGTTAGGTGGTTATTCAATCATGGGGTATAGTAGAGTAGAATAGTAGTGTTTTATAGCATGTATTCTCATTATTTATTATTTATGTGTTAATTATATTATATTTACATATTATCATGTGCTTTTGGTTATTAGTCATTTTTTGCTGTTCTATTTCTTTTACTTTTTGTCATAACTAGTTTATTCTACGG
>JAOTQJ010000001.1:30801873-30841111 GCA_025642045.1 Solanum sejunctum | reverse complement strand
TCATGTGCTTTTGGTTATTAGTCATTTTTTGCTGTTCTATTTCTTTTACTTTTTGTCATAACTAGTTTATTCTACGGATTTTTAAGACAAGGATTCCTAAGAAACAACCTCTCTACTTCTATGAGGTAGTGATAAGGTCTGCGTATATTTTATCCTCTTCAGACCCTATTTAGTAGTCTAAACACGGAGGTATTCTTTTAATTTTTTTTATATACTGATCTAAGCCACCTAAAAGATTGAAAAGTAAAATTTCAATATTTTTATATTCCAAAAATGACTATTTCTACTTTTAAGAAGAGTTTAAAGAAGAATCAAAAGGATAATATTGAAAAATTATTTTTGGTTAATGTTTCTAAATAATTATATTAAAGGGGGTATGACACCTCAACAATTCATTAATATGGATTAGAGTATAGATTATAAATCTTAATCATTCTTTATTAATCACGTAGGACGTTGATGAAGCGCGTAATCTGCGCTAGTGCATGGTGCTAATTAATTAATCAATAAAGTGACCATCAATACAACGACAAGACTGAAAGAAATTTACAAAAATAGGCATTTTTTTTAATCCCACCAACTAATAAAGCATCGCCAGCCTCTTTCATTTTCTTAAAAAATTCCTGCTCTTTTCTTTTGATGTTGATGGTTGCAAAATGCTTTTGACTTTGTTGACAAAAATAGCTCTACTTTATTTAGTAGAAAAAGAAATTAAGGAACATCGTTTGTCATCTTTAGTTATTTTATTCCGAGATAACTTAACGTTATTATTTTAAGTATTAATTACTAATCCTGATAACTTGCTCCAAAATGAGTAACCAAAAAATGAATAAGGCAATACTAAATTCTCATCCCAAGACCACCTATGTTTATTCAGCATACCAAATGGACCCCTTAATTTAATTAAAAGCACAGACCTAAGTCCATATATAGTGAGAAATAACCAGCTACATCTGATGATATGAGATTTAAGATCCTTCATAATATAGTAGTGTAACATCAGACCTGGATAACAATTACTACTTCAAAGTGATATAGATAATGGCCTCTACAATCAATACTTAAGAATTATACATCTAGGTAGCTGATATGCAGGATATATTAACTATACTAAAGCAGTGTATAGGTGTGTATGGTCTAAACCTCTGAGAATACTCCTAACTGCTTCGATTTTTCCTCCACGAGAACTGTACATTGTTGTGAAGCCGAAAATCCAGCTCCTCACTTGACAATTGAGCTTTTCTTCTCCTCAAAACTCCAAGACAAGTTTACTAGTCACGATGGACGTGACTAGCATGATGAAGCCAATTAGGGGTTGCAAACCGTTTGACATGGACAGGGAGGTAGTAGTAGTTGGAGGAATACCATCACTGATGCCCGAGGGCATCAGTCCACTAGAGTCGCTACCATTTGGCACCGTTGGAGGTGTTAAACTGTGAAATTACAGAGCACAAAGTTAAGCGAAAAGCGCATATGAATTACTTCATCCATTTATATGAAAAACTTTCCTCTTTAGTTTGTTCGAAAAGGGATGGGACGTTTCTATATACACAAGTCTTTCTTCATTTCTTTGAAATGCAATGAAGAGGGTATTTTCAGAGTGATGGAACGAATGAAAAGCTCCCTTACCCTGGTATTGCTGCACCTGTTGAAGAGGATGTTGTTGGCGGTGGGGTTCCAGACGTTGGTGTGGTAGTTGTTGGACTAGGTGTTGCAGGCAATGATGTAGAAGACCCCGATGCAGGGAAAACACAAGAACCAGTGCCTGTATTTCAGCATGTAAATGATCAAAAAACAATAAGATGCAGGTTTATAACAGCAAGGCAGGTCAATAAAGAAATCCTCCTTTGCTTACTTGGGTTTGAGTTGGTTATTGTGGCAGCACCCCCAAAGTCACAGCTCGTTTGTGCTGGATTCTTTTGAAAGTAGCTATTGAAGGCATAGGATGCATGACTTTGCAGATTATTGGGATTATAACAACTTCCACCCTGCTGGATGGCCGAGCAATCGGCTCCCATCCCACAAGCATAATCAAGAGCTGACTGAAGTGAAGTCTGTCCAGCTCCATTCTTTGCCACACACCAGCTCTGTCCTCCAGTAGCAGGAGCATTTGTGGTTGCAGGAGGCGTTACCGGGGTGGTGACAGGAACACCACCTACGGGGGTTGGGTTCGTTGTTACAGGATTACTTACAGGTGTACTTGTGCTGGGGGTGGTAACTGGATTAGTGAGTGGTACCGGAGGATTGGAGTTCGGGTCAGTCACAGGGGTCGCAGAAGGAGCTGCTGGAGGTATAGAACCAAAATTTGGAATTCCAACGTTAGGATTTGTGGACGGGACAGTAATAACTGTTGGAGCTGAGTTATCTGGAGGCATATTAGATGGAGTTGTGACAGGATTTACGATAGGGGTTGTAGGAAATCCAGTTGCTGGTGGATCCATCAAATCATGTTGAATTGCTCTAATGGGTAACAACTCAAGCAGTCCTTTGGCGAAAACATGGAATTTTTGTTCCTTTTCCCTCTCAAGCTCTTTGTGCTCAAATCTTTTCGCTGGGGATAATCCTGCAAGCAACATTATCAGATTTTTTAACTTGCTGCAACTTAACTAAACGTTTTCTAACTCTTTAATCTCAACCAATGCAGCTCCGTTTTTCAAGTTGACATGGTAAATCTAGCATGTGTGGTTTACTGTAAACATCTTTTCTGATGATAAACTCCAGTTCTTCATCTTTTTTGCTGAAAATTTCTAGAATAAGATGACAGTCTTATCACTCGATTAACGTCGGTTAATTTCTAGCATAGGCTTTGATTTACCACCACAGTGAATGATGTAAACTAAGCTCAAATAAGCCATTTGCTCCATTCTATCTCTAGGGTTCAAAATCCCACCTTTCCACATACAACAACAATAACATACTCCCACTGAAATCGCACAAGTGAAGTCTGGCGAGGGTATGCAGACCTTTCCCATAAATATTGAAAATCTAGGGCTTAAGGGTTCTATTGAAACACAGGAAAAAAAGTAAATCGTTTCTGGGGAGAAAGATCTAGACTAAGAATGATAGAAGCTAAAATGGGAAAAATGCATTTCAGAATCTGAACAGAAATAGAAAACATTAGTGAGCTGAATCAGCAAAAAAACAAGAATCTTGAGCTTAACCAACATTCAGACCCCATTTTCATGTAAAATAATAGGAATACTAAACAGAAACACACTACAAATTCCAAATCTTGAACTTGGACAGTGAACCCAATAGTCACACAATAGAAAAAATCACCAAAAACAAGAAGCTTTGCTTTTAACAACATTCAGACCCCATTCTTGTATAACATAAAGGAACATTCAAAAAACACAAACATCACAAGAATGCTAAAGTAGACTTACCTGAAATACAGGCAAGAAGAATAAACAAGAAGAATAAGAAGATGAATTTTGAAGCTCCTCTAGTCATTATACAGTTGGGCATTTTCCTTGAATGTGTTGTGACTTGAGAAAGAGACCCAAATGGAACTATAATAGGAATTATATAATGCTGATCTTTAATCACAGAATGGAAAAAGTTGTACCATTTAAATAGCAAAAGGGTGAAAGGGGAAAAAAGGTATGAGTAGGAGATAAACAATGGTGGGGTAGGAGAGAAAAGTGAAAAAGAAACGAATATATATTTTAAATTTCTAGTGTATATTACATTATGACATTAGGAAGGGAAAAAGGTGATTACTTTGTGCTGAAGAAAATATTGAAATTTGTTTTTTGCTTCTCTACTATGGTAAAGCATAAATTATATTTGAAATTTCTGAAAAATTGAGTTCATACTACAAAACACACACACACACAAAAAAAGGGTAACACATGGCAAATGTAACATGCATGTTGAAAGCAAAGGGTGGAAACCTTATCTTTGATTGGGGCAAAGGATCATGATGCTGCCTGATTTTGTGATCAAGAAAGTAAACAAGAATAATGAAAAACATAAACTAGGATTTCAACTTTAATAGGTAATTTGTTTAGAAGTTTTTGTAACAAATTGAAATATTACTTTGTAAAGAAGTGTTTATATAAATTATAAATAGTTAATTATCATTTTTCTTTATCCCTTTTCAATTTACAGAAATTCATTTAAAAAAGTAAGTCGAATGCATTAATTCAGTTCCAAATAGAAAAACTAGATTTTTTTAAATATTAGCAGGTAATATTTAAAGTATAATACATTTGAACATAGAAATAATTTAACAATTAAAATAAATGTATCCATATTATTGAATTAATGTATTCAAACTCCTGAATTAACGCATCCAAATAGAAAGAGGGGATTTTCGAAATTCTTTAGTACAAATGAGAATAATGAAAAATATGATAAATAAAGGAGTGCAATTAAATAATTTTTTATTAATTAATTACTTTTTCTATTTTTTTGTTTTTCAAAAGTCAAACAATTTAAGTTTGATCGAGAATTTGCACATAAAATCTTTAATTTTTTTGAAAAATAAAATTTATATATTTTTAAACTACCTAAAAAATACTATAAGTCACAATAATTGATAATTCAAAATATTTTTAAAACATATAAAAATACTATAATAAAAAATAGATTAATTTAAATCTCAAAATTCAAAAAATACCAAATAAATTAATGCGGAGAGTAAAAATGAAAGAGTGAGCGGGGGGGGGGGGGGGGGGGGGGGGGAATTGACAATGGTCCGTGGAACCCATGTTTTAAAGTATTTAGAAAAGGATGGGAGTGGCAACATGAGACCAGGAGATAAATCATTTTCTATGTAATTCTCCCAAGATTCACTGCATCATTTAATTTGTACACGATTATTAAGTCACAACTCCAATATATTATGTACCTTTACAAAAATTATCTTAAAAAGAATAGTTTTATGCACTAAAATTTTAAATTATGGAAGAATCTATTGTACTAACAGTGCTTTACTTTATATTTTTTTTTTGAATATTATTTTCACAGCTCAAATTTATGACCCTTTTAGTTATATAATAATAATTTTATCAGCCAATTAATGATATTTTTTTATTTGTTAAAAGAGGTTGTAGAGTTGATTAATGCCAGTAATAACTAAAACTGTTGGGGAAGATGACAAAGTGGTAGGATATAGATACAAAAAAAGGGAAAAGAATGGAACAAGACTTTTAACATAGTTTAAAATTTAAAATAGAAGTGGGGAACAACAAATTACCTTTTGGGGTAATTAAATTTTCTCCTTTAGAGTATTGAGGGTGTGATAAAAGCAAGAACCCAGGTAGAGCTTAATCAATTTTATCATGTTGGAATCCAATCCACTAAAATTTTACTGTTTCTGTTCCATTTTAACTCGAAACAGAAACAGTAATTAATATAAGCATTGGTTGTGCTCCAATGGAGACTTCTAAACGTGGACATGTTTGAGTCTAGGTTATGAGACTTACTCCATGTGCCGAATTAATTTTTTTAATAACATGTTGTCTAATCAGTTTGCACATATTTTAATTATTTTCACAAATTTTTTGTTAGCTCTCACAAACAACAAATTTAACGTAATTCTATAATTTACAATATTTTTTTAGGATAATTGTAGTACAGGAGTATCATAGGATGCCCCTGTCCAGATTCATTTTAATGACCTCAAAATCCACATTCTGCTTTATTTACAAAAGGAAAAGTTGAATGGTATATAGTGCATGCAAGAAAAAAGAAAAAAAGAAATTGAAGTGGGTATGAATGTCAATATTATAAATTTTTAAATGGTCAAAGATAATATCAGATTTATGTTTGGTATAATCACAGGAAGTGGAGCTGCTGACACTTTCTGTTTGCCTTTTTATCTGTTATTTTCTTGGCAAAACAAAGGACACTTTCTTCAGTATTTATCCATAGAAAAGTTCAACAAACATTAATAGCAGCAGCATCTTGTTTTTTTTTTATGCCTTATATATTAACCCCATTAATTTAAATTCATGTCGAATATTAACATTAAGAGTGTAGAAGGAAAATCATAAAGTTAAATCAAATGAACAAACCAGGTTAAATTGGCAAAAAATCGATTTGTGGTTTGTTTGGATTGGGTTGGCATTGAAAAAAAAATCGACCATTCTTGATTTGATTTGGTATTAAAAGGAAAGATCAAACCAAATCCAAATCATATATATATATTATTTTATACTTTCTCTGTACCATTTTATATGACATCCTTTCTTTTTTTATCCGTTTCAAAAAAAATATCACCTTACTTTAATTGGAAACAATTTACTTTACAATTTTTTTTTTTACCCTTAATGAAATAATTCTCAACTACACAAATATCTAAGAATGATTTTAGACCACATATTTTAAAAGTCTTTTATTTTTTCTTAAACATCGTATCAAGTCAAAAGATGACACATAAAATGAGATGAAAGGAGTAGAAAAAAATAGTAATTCAAATTTTTTTAATGAAAGATCAAATCAACATACTTACGGCCCTAATTACCATTAATGGGATAAAGCACCCATCAGTCATCACCAAGAAGTTTTATGTTTCCCAAGTTTCAACCTGATTGATTTTACTTTTTGGTGGTTGTTGGTATTATTCGAAAAATATTTAAGGGAATCAAGCTGCTTCTTCAAATGTTATTGATTTTGGTATATTTGCCACTTCTATATCACAAGGCTATGTGAAGTCATAATCTTTAAATAATATATTGCTCTATAAAATAAATTCAACTTTGTGAAATTATATTAATGTAACTCTATGAAGTAGATTTTACTTTGTGAAATTATACTACATAATAATATTGTTGGTGGGCTCTCCAAGGAGATATGGAAAAAAAGAAAGAATATTACAGCTTTAGAAATGGAACCAATCCTTTTCATTTAATCTTGATAACAAAGTGAAAATTTATATTCAAAGGAGAAAGAAAAAAAAAGCATTAAAAATAAAATATGCTAATCAAGAATTAGTGCATTAGCTTTAGGATCATTAGACTATATAGTACAGAAATACATGTGCTGGGTTGGGGTCTCCTTTAACAAAAGAGGTTCTTTTTGATCATGCAAAGGTTTTGTGGATTCGGATTCTAAATTAATTTAGCAGGTAATGTACAACATTTATTAATGTATATTTTGTGTAGTAACAGAGAAAATTCTTCTCGACTTGACCTATAACTACTCCCAATTAAATCTTCACATTATCATTCCATAAATCTCGGTTTCCTGTCGTTGATTATTGTTCCATAAAACTTAAACTCTTTAGTATATAAGATAAATTATCAATGTTTTCTTAAAACAAAGCAAATATCCATGAATAAACCTAAATCCTTCAGATGTACTATGTCAAATCAAAAGGATCCATTCCCATGTGAGCTAATTTGTAATCCATTAAATCTGAGTCATCCGACAGCTGGAAAGGTTTGATGAGCCTATCTAAATTCAATAAACAACTATGCTTATCACTCTTTCAACAAAAAGGGAAGATAAAAAAGCAACCACCAATACAACATTCTACTAGCTTTTCCTTTGTATTACTTTCAAATTTGATATTTAACCAATAAGTCGGCAGAAGTGTAATAGTCACCCTACATAATATTTTTAGTCAATTAAATACGAGGTGGAGATGACGAAAGTAAGAAGATTCAATACAATTGCCATAGAGAGGACAGCACAATTGCTGTAGATTTCTTGTCAAGTTGACTTCAAGAGTACAAGGCCATAGCAATAAATTATATGTAAGAACCACTATTGTTCCAATAAAGAAAGTTATGGGGAAAAAGATGATAGGCATCGTCTGCATGAGCTGTATGCCCACTTCTTATGGGACACAGCACGAGAGTTTAGGGTTTAGTGGATAGAAAGGTTGCAGAGTTGATCCTTTGGAACAAGTTGATGATGTTTGACTGGTTATGATAGTTCTGGACTAACTTGCTCACACCTCGATTAACAAATGCATGTTTGGTTGCTACCTCATAATTATGCGATCAAGGCTTAGATATATGGAAAAAATGATATTCAACACTTAGCAACCACACAGGGATGCCTACCATATCCCAACTACTTGGGATGTAGTAAGGGGTCTTAATATTACATTTAAAATATGATACAGAAGAAAAATTAAGTAAAATTTAAAGAAAAGGAAGAGACATTCCTTTTCTAATGCTTGTCATGGGAAACCAAGTTGGTTTGTTAATACAAAAACGAAGAATAGCTTAGTCACAGCAAATACCGTAGTTTCTTCGGGAGATTTTTGCCAGTCAATGCTAGAGGTTAACGAGCAAGTCCGAAAAGAAAATATCCGATGTTGCTTCTCTTGCTGAACCATAGCTAGTTAGGCGCTTTTTTAGAGAACGTAGATCCCTCTCATCTTTGGAGGTCCTTTCCTGCAATATTTTCATTAAAGTTAGACCACTTAACTTTGCTCCAGAACAATTAGGAGATTCTCTAAACGAAATAAGGGGTTCTGCTTCAAGCGGCAACATGCTTGGTCAGGTTTGTGATGTTTCTTCAATCTACTAGGTAATCTAATATCCTTACGATAATCAATACGGTTGTATGCTTTCAGCCCGCACTTGTCTGCCCAACGTTTATCGTGGGCACGATAACTAGTACACCAGCTGAAACATCTCCGGATTGAGTTTCAACTACTGATATTTTGAACCAAAAAGAATATTTTATGAGCTAGATTTGAATCCCCATTTATCAACTATAAGATTATCAGACAAAGAATAGCAACAGAAGGAGATTGACCAATTAGTTTGATTTTGTTTTTTGTTTTTCCATTTTGAAGAGGATAGAACTACATGATCAAAATCAAATAATGTCAAACTGCATGCAGCTGAAATTGCAGCAACTCGATGCACATATAGCAGCATATATTAGGAACAGAAAGCTAATTGCATCAAATGAGGACATACTACCCATTCATAATACTACTATACAGTTTCGATGAGGTAATATGAACAGGTAATACGGAATCAACATTATTGTAGAATACTCACGTATGATTTCTTTAGCAGCAGTATGTCAACCAAGTATTGTAGCCAAAGCACATTTGTCTTGGGGAAACTGTAGACACAAATAAAAAAAGAAAGAAGGCAAAAGGTCAACAACCATAGACAATCCAGTAACTACAGCCTTCATGATTTGCATGACAAAGATACTCCTTAGCTGCGAGAGAGCTAAGGTCTCAAAACTTCAGCCACCGCATAATAAAAAGCTACTTCATTTATCAACAAGTGTTATAACAAAAAAACATACCAATCCACAGTGGTATGACAAAAAAAAACATGATCCTTCTTTGACAGGCTAAACTCTAAATCATACAAATGCTAAAGTACTAGAAGACCCATAAACCTCGCCTAGAACTTTTATGGGTTTGTACCTCTAAATCTCAACCAGAAATTCCATGGATAGTTGTTAGCCAAAATGCAGGGATTCTTATAGGAATCCGAGGTTTTAACAGCTGGACAGAAGTTTTACGGAGAAACTCGAGTTGACAGCTATGGAGGATGAAAAGAGAACAAGATGACGAATAGAATTCAATAGGCAAGTGTACTTGTATATTCAATTGATGATCCCCCTCCTCCTTAATGATACAACACCCTTTTATAGAAATGAGAAATTATCTAATTTGCTAATAACTGCTTATAACTAATTCAACAACTCGTAACTAACTAATGCTGTGGAGCTAATCAACTTGACCAACTAAGTCATTTTTGTGTAACAGTACTCCCTGCTGCAAAGAGATCCTTGACCTCAAGGATCTACATGCGGAGACATTGTTGTCAATGCATTAAGGAGTTTCAAGTAACATGATCTGCTGATTTTTGCTTTGACAATGAGTTCTGCTATAGAGAACCATCAGCAATTGATTCCACAATGCTCTTTGGAAGATCCTTAGTCGTAATTCTCTCAAGCATTTTCTCACCTGTCTTACCAAGGTTAAATCTATTTTCACAATATTCATGTGTCTGTCCCAAGATATTGATGGCTGATAAAGGTCGTCCATGCTGTCCAGAAGATGCAGTCCCTTCAACGGTCAGACTTGTGTTTTTGAATAAAGGGCCAAGAGAGTGGAATAACATAGACATCTGATTGCCTCCATTCTCCTTGAGATCCTCAAAGGTGGAATATGGACTTGAATCTCAATAATTGATGGCTTCTAATTGTGCAGCAATGCAACAGTCCACAAAGTACACCTCATGATCAAATATTCTCATCCTCAATTGTATTACTTTCATGCTCTCAACCCAAGCTTCAGCTCGTTTCTCTGTTAGCAGGACAATTGATTTATCCCTCTCTTCCCATGGGCAGATTTTGGCCCAAGTTTTCTTATCACTCTCAAAGTCCAACCATAAATCGCAAGAAGACATGATCTTGGAAACAATAAAATCATTTTACGAGCTCGCCATGAGAGCACTTCTTTCCAATCCCTATCCAAGGATCTTGTATCTATATCATTCTCATTATTCAAGAAAAGCCAACCTAGATGCATATTTTCAAAAGCCTTGACATCACTCTCATTAGCTTTAAAGAACGCATCACAAAACAAGTCTTCAAAAGCTTTAGTATTCTTATTTCTTTCAATGGTGCCACTATTCAGAGGAAGTACACCTAAATCTCTTTTAGACATTTCATCAAGAACCTTGCAGCCACCTGACACCTTCTTCAATAAAGTTTCTTTTGAGTGGTCATGAGAAAGATTCAAAAGTTCAAAATTAACCAACTCAAATATGAGTATCTCCAACCATAGTTTTTCCTTTAATTCCAGTTGCTTTTGACCCACAATTATTGAAAAGAGAAATATAAGGGGAATAAGGACATTGTATTCCAGTTGTGAATAGAGAAATTTGAACCTTCTCATAGTATTTAAAGTGAGGGTGCTCAGCTATTGTTGCTGGTAATGCTTTGGTATTGCTTTCATGACCATTAATAGGGTATGACACCTTCAAGCACTCCAACTCTTCTTTGTGATCAAATGTCGATTGAGACTTCGTAGCCGCTACTATCTTGAGTTCAGGTCTGGCCATTTTTTCTAGTACCAACTTCATTCCTTCTAGTCCAACCCTGATTCTTGCTATTCCATCATCTAGTTCAACCCTGATTCTTTCTATTCCCTCATCAATCTGGTTAAGTGTCTCCCTTATTTCTTTATGATCTATCGGTGTGGGGCGCTGTGCAACCACGGTGATCACTGGTCCAAGGATCACTTGCTCTGATACCATTGTCAGCCAAAATGCAGGGATTCTTATAGGAATCCGAGGTTTTAACAGCTAGACAGAAGTTTTACGGAGAAACTCGAGTTGACAGCTATGGAGGATGAAAAGAGAACAAGATGAGGAATAGAATTCAATAGGAAAGTGTACTTGTATATTTGATTGATGATCCCCCTCCTTAATGATACAACACCCTTTTATAGAAATGAGAAAGTATCTAATTTGCTAATAATTGCTTCTAACTAATTCAACAACTCGTAACTAACTAATGCTGTGGAGCTAATCAACTTGACCAAGTCATTTTTGTGTAACAATAGTACAGATGACACACCATTAAACAGGAGAGCGTTCCACGCTGATAGTTTCCGTAATTTAGAAAAATTGCCACGTGCCACTGGTCATAGCAAAAGCTAACTGATTACAGGATATAAAAGAACTTGCACAGTTGTAATTTTGGCTCAATTCAAATTCTCTGAAAGCAGGTTACACAAGATAGGATGTTATTTTAGTGGTGAATTCCAAACATCTAACGTCCAAACACAGATTTAGACTGAAGAATCCACAACATATGTAGCAATCATAAGCTTTAAAATGGAAGAATACACTACTGTGATAAGCAAAAGGCAATTTGCTACCTCTGAAACAATTGATTACTTGAAAGTAAGGGGCAGGCTAGTATTTATACCTTCCTTCCCAAAATTCGCCTGTGACATCTCTCATTTTCCTGTATGTATCAGACTGCAAGCACAACGCAACAATGAAATACAAATAGGTATCAAAACACCTGAATATACATGGGACTTCTTTGGCTTCATACCTGTTTATCTCCTTTTGGACCTTCAAAGAGTTCAGGATCTGATGACAGGTCCAGAAAAAGTATGTCTTCACCTGTGATCAGTATGTATATAAGGGGATAAGAATCATAAATCAATTCAAGTACAAGGTTGTGAAGGGAGAAACAGAAAGGGCGAACACCTGTATTTATCCTTGAAAGAGTGAAGTCTATTATCGAAACTGATAATCCATATGTTCTGACATGTATTTCATTTCCCTCAAGAGTAAATTGCACTGTATCTAAACCTTTCCGACTTAACAGAATATTTCCCCTATGACAAGGAAATTGTTAAAGCACAGAAAAGCACAACAAAGCAGTGTCCTGCTCTAGGTTGTAAAATATCATGAACAAATCATCACATGGAAAAACGAACCAGTGCAAATCGCGATGTTCAAATTCATATGCGGCCTCAGATACAGCCAATGCAAAAGTTACCTGGAATTCGGATTTTGCAGTCAAGCAATTGATAATGAATGGGACATTTGTTTAACAATGCCAAAAGAAAAATATACTATCACTTGCCTGGGACAATAAACTCCTGGCTTCGTCAAAGTTTAATAGCACAAAACTTTCAAGATCTTTTCCTCCATGTTCTTGAACGAACACAACATAGCACTACAAGGTATGTAATGGTTTAGTCAGTGGCACTAAAAAATTGTCAAGTAGTTTCCTCTAGCTGCAACAAAGTATGAATTTGAACAATTATGTATATACGATCCACTCAAACAACAGATGACAATGGGAGGCAACTATTAGCAATTAGGAGAAAAGAAGAAATTTTCTTTGCAAGAACCTGATTTTCTGGAAATTCCTTAGGATGGTCATTTTCTGAACCATGCTTTCCATCCCAGTCTTCCCACGCTTTTATTAGAGATGCATCATAATGGCCTTGGCACACTCTCATGCTGCAGAAGGGTGAAACCAATTGTACATAAGTGGTCAACAATTAATCTTCTCCTATTCTAAGAAATATAACACATTTGAGAGTGCAAATAACAGTACACAGGAGAAGCTTCAATTTTATTTCTCACTTTATTGGTCATTAGAGGTGACAGTTATATATAAATGACTATTCCAAGACATGAATGGTAAGTTTTCTACAAAACTGTTTCTCATTAGGTAGCGGAGGTAGTAGTTCACATGACAGATTCTGAGGTTATGCATAAGTTTAAACCAAACAGGCAAATTAAATGAGACAGGAGACATTCCTAAAACCTAAATGCAGCTTTTGTCTTTAAACAGAGCTTCAGAAAAAGGACCAAAAAGATTCAAATTTGCTTCAAAATAAACTAAATATGTGAAACTTACTCCATTGTCTGTATAAAGGTGGAACATGAATTCAGGAGATTATCCTCATGAGCTCTTAAGCTATTAAGAGTACCAGAGAGTATGACCTCCTCAAGTAGTTCTTCTGATTTCTGAAAATGTACCAAAACACAGATTTTGAATCAGAGCGACTTAAATATTTTCAGAAGATTGGTTGCAGACCCTATCCACTTCACTAACTTAAGTTTGCTGATGCAAGTTACTTAGGCCACATCTTAATGGGATTGAAGCCTATTCCATTGCAGAAGAAATATACTTGAACTGGATACCTTTTGCAATTCTCCATTTACTCGGAAATCTCCATCGAATGGGACAATTTTGCAGACATTTTCGCCAACCTTGAATGCCTCTCCGAATGTACCTTCTCCAACCTTGGCAATTGTTTGAGTCTCACTACATTTGACAGAGTTCGATTTATGAAAGTAGATGCTTTGAGAAGTTAAGATTAAGAGCAAGATCATACTGAACCAAATCTACGGCCAACAAAAATATGAATTTGATTCTTCATGTCAAATTATACCAAGTATTAACTAAATTGCTGTTCAGATATAGTTCAAAGCTAAGAACATGTGCACCAAAAGAGAACCCTAGTACGTGAGGTCATCATAGTACTAAGCTAAAAAGAAAAAGTCAAGGGAATCCACATTGATATTTTACTCATCTGTCTAGAGATATTGGATTAAGCAGCCTCAGGGAGTCTGCATTCTTAGAGTATCAAGGTGGACAACATCTTTCTTGCAACTATATATTATTTGTGTATTCCTATTTTGAGAAGAACAAGTTGACAGTAGTAGTGATCATTGTATCAGCTGAAACAAAAAGCCCAGCTAAACTAGCTGCTCCACAAGTACCAAAAAGACGGCAAAGTTCGACTAAGAAGAAAGATATGCCTAAGATGATACTCGATTTGAGGAAGTAGACAGAAGTGCAAGGGTTATAGGAGCCGCACCAATACTTTGATAATATTTCCAATAATGTTAAAGGGGCAGACTGTCCACATGCTGCCAATAGAGCCAAAAATGGGTCCCAAGTCTGACCATCCACTGAAGAAGGCCTGGAAGTCAGAGAAAGTTTACTGACAGCTACATCAATATCTTCGCAACCTTCCACATCCATGGGACATATTGCTCCAATGCCTTTTTCGGATAAAGGCTGCTCTCTGGACACATCTTCATTTGTAGAACTAATGATTTTGAACTGGCTGGAGTACAAACCAGAGGGAATTCGTAATGATGTTTTTTCCGGGGTTTTCACATTTGAGGATCCATAAATAAATCTGATAGCAGATTCTTTGCATGAGGCTGGGGTTGCTAATATCTTTGATAATGAAGCAGGGGGTGCATATGAATTATTAAGTTTCTTAGAAATCAACCATTTCTGTAGTACTGAGGACAGGTGTGATATAACGACATCATCAGTTTGGATGCCCACAGTCCATGTACTGCATTTGTTTGGGGAGGGGCTTTCCACCATTAGTTCAAAATCATCAACTTCTTGAAAATATGCCCGCTCCTTATCATAGTTTGGAGCTTCAAACTTTTTACCCTACAAAGTATGAAGAATTAGAAATACCAGACATATGATTTTGTATGACAATCAAAATAGCAGCTAGCTGATGCTTTTGGTAAAGAAACAACAAGTACAATGTGGATTTGTGGGAGTTCGGAAAACCTTTCAACAAATTACCCTTGGAAGAGGTGGTTTTGCTTTTCGTCCAGGCTTCCTTTGTTGAGGATGCAGTTCCGCACATACAGCAGCTATACTTGTTCTCCCTCTGTGAACAAAATAAAGGGAAAAAGACCCATTACAAAAGAGAAAATATTCATTAGGAATTACCGTGTTACATAACCAGGTGGGGAAGGGGTTACAAATTCAATTGAATAGTAAATTCAAAAGCAAAGAAAATTCATCAAGTTGGGGCAACCAGAAAAAAGTTTTTAAAAGGAGACTCAAGATAAACAAAATCAGACAACTAATACATCTTCGAATCCTAAACCCAGTTAGTTGACCAAATGAGAAATCGATAGATAAGACAACTTCTCTTTACAGGTAACAAAAACATCTTGGTTAGGTAACTTTGTATTGTTCTGGCAAAATGTTTCCGCCAGTGAGCGTACAGTCTTCTAGAATCCCATCATCAAACAGATAGCTAAAATCTCAATCATGGAAGACCTAAAGTCTTGTTGATTTAGCAAATTAAAAAAAAAAAAAAAACCTTTATTACAACAGAAAAAGAACTCTAACGATGTAATATACATTTTCTATCTTCCTGGACACTGGAGGCAATGGGTCTGGCTAAATGATATATGAAATTTAGACGGACTTTAGGCTTCTTACAGGAAACATTCTTCAAAATTGCTGATTGTTTGTCATCATACACTCATAAACTACACATTATGATAAGATGTAGAAACTCAGCACCTTAATAAACACCAGATTATTTACATTGATCAAGAAGTCAAGAAAATGGCTTATACCACACATAGCTGATAGTGATTTTTGCTGCAACTGGAAAGAAAATCCTCATAGCTAACTACTTCTTAGGAGAGGATAATTTAAATGTATGTAAAAAAACACTACAATATGATTTCAACTATAGATCCACAGTGCTTCATCCTTATTTGAGAATCTCGACAACATAACTACAAACTTTCCTTTCTTTCCATTTCTTTTTAGTCTCCTGTTTGTTCTTTTTCGGGTGGGGAAGGGGTCGGTTGTGGGGTTTGCTATGCTAAAAAGACTCTAACAAAGAAAAATAAATTGATAGTTTAGATTAATGCTTGACAAGTGATTTTACACATTCTTCTTCCCTTTTGTTCGTTTTCTTATTAGAGTGTTATCTTGATCTAATACTTCTGGAATTTTGATCTAATACTTCTGGAATTAATTGGTGAATTCACTTTTTGGAGCTTCCTCTTAATTAAGAAGTTGTAGAATATCTTTTTTTGAATAGGTGAGCTAATTAATGCATAAAAATTGTAACCTGGCGCTAAGTTGATGCCAGGGATTTCCACAAGAAATTCAAGAAAATTTTTTGCTGAATAATCACACCTATCTTAATAAGCTTTGAATGCAAGTCAACATCAGCAAATACATTATCAATGAATAGACTAAAATGTTGTTTTCTTCAGTAAATCAAAGTATATGCTTCCTGAAATATCCCCATCCAGATTATATCCATTTCAATGTTCAAGATAAAACCGTGACAAGCATCAATGAGATTGATTTTGATATCATGCTTGCAAAGAAAAAAACAGTGATGTCAATGGGAACCAGAAAATTAGGGCAGAAGGCAAAACCTGGTGGAAAGGGAACGATTCCAACTGATTCGCTTAACAGGGAGAAAACTCAACCGATTTTCATTACCGGAAGTTGAAGTCGATTGCCTCCTGAAAACAAATCAAAGTATATAGTTCAAAACCCTCAGCGAAGCAAACAAAACTGGAACTTGGGAGAATGAAAAAGAAAAGAGAGAGAGAACCCTAGAGCATCTTTGGGAGTAATACTATGGGGCTTTTGCCGCCGGTACACAACAGCAATATTAGGTTCTTGAATTTCTTCAGAGGGACGATCAAACTGTTGTTCTTCAGCAGCTATGAGTTCTGCCCACAAATCGACTGCGTTTCAATTTCCATCATGTTAGTGCCCTAAACATCGAATCCAATTGGAAAAAGGGTCGGAGGATGAAGAACGTATACCTGATCGAGAAGTCATGATGATACGTCCACTTTGAAGCTTTCAATTGTAACGCTGCAATTTTATGTGTGCAGAAATTTCAAAGTGGGAAGAATGAGCGGGAAGAGAAACAAACCTTCGGGTTTGGGTTTACTAATGGGCTCATCTTGTACCAAGGCCCTTTTGTGTGGGTCATTCGCATAAATGTCCTTAAAAGTGATGCAATTCTTCTGAAAACTAGAAAATATTTCTCTTCCTCATCTTAATCATATAATTCTCTCAAAATTTTTAAAAATTCTCTTCTCCATAATGAACATGAAATAAACTATTAATATGTACACACACAACATAATATACAGTATATACTAATTCTGTATATATTAAACTACTCAACAACAAACATGATTGAAAATTTTAAATTATCAATATAATATACACTGAACATAATATACTGTATATTAGATATGTATATTTAACAATTTCTAATAGCTGCATCGATATTTAATATATTTTATGTGTGTGTGTGTATATATATATATATATATATTAGTGTTGAGTACAATCTATATTGAACATGAATATATAATAGAATATACACCTAAACAAGATGTACTACACACTATTAGATATACACAATAATGCTTCCTTATTAAAAGGTAGGAACTAATTAATTTTATTAAATTTTTCTCATATTTATTTGACTTAATTACAAAAAAAAAAATAACAGATCAAATCTTGGGTCCATCATTCAGAATAGTAACGATATCGACGATGATGTTAAACATCGTATTGGGCAAGCTTCCAGAGTACTGTATAATAAGAAAATACCATCTAAACTTAAAGGTAAGTTTTACAGAATGGTGGTGAGACCGTCTTTACTGTATGGTGTGGAGTGTTGGCTTATCAAAAACTAACATATTTAGAAAATTCAGGTTGAGGAGATGAGGATGTTGAGATAAATATGTGGATATACCAAGAGTGATAAAATTAGGAATGAGATCATTTGGGAGAAGTTAGAGGTGACCCATGTGGCTGACAAAATGAGGGAAGCGAAACTGCGATATTTTGGACATGTGCAGAGAAGTGGTACCGATGCCCTTGTTAGGAGGTGCGAGAGGTTGGATTTACGGGTTACATGGAGGAGTAGATGTAGATTGAAAAAGTACTAGGGGAAGGTGATCATACAAAAATATAACGAAACTTGATCTTACCGAGGACATGACCTTAGATAGAAAGGAGTGATGGTTATGAATTATATTAGTAGGCTAATAGGTTAGTAGAGTTAGCTTGATGTCTGACTTTCGGTTATAATAGGGTAGTAGGATTAGTCGTATCTTTATATCCTCCGTCATCATTATCCGTCTTATATATGTTAAAATTTTATCGTATTTACATATTATTATGTGTTTTTCATTATTAGTCGTTCTTTCTTTTTTCCTTTTTCTTTCCTTTTTCCTTTTTTCTCTGTATCTAGTTTACGTTGCTTATGGAATTTTGAGATGAGGGTTCCCAGAAAACATGAAGTTTGAGATGAGGATTCTCGGGAAATATCTTTACCTCTGTGAGGTAGTGATAAGGTCTGCATATATTTCATCTTTCCCAAACTTCACTTGTGAAATTTTACTGAATATATTATTATTGTTATATAGAAAAAACAAAATTGTCATATCAAAATGGTTTCTTCTTTACTTATTTACAAGGTATATACGTAATTCAGTACATAATAAAATAAAGTACATATATTAGTCATTTACCGTCAATAAAACAAAACAAAAAGTTTTTTTTTTTTAAAAAAAAGAAGCTGAAACTATAGAAAGCTTACACGATATAATTAAGCAACTAGATTAAGACACACATTTGTTAATCTGAAATGGGACATTTTCAAGGGAACAAAACCCAAAGATCTTCGTTGAAAAATTAGTACCTTTCATCTTTCCCCAAAATCATGGAAAAAAATCTCTATTTTATTTTTTATTAAATTGATGTTCAATATCTTCAATAAAACTTTGATAAAATTTGAATCACGCATCGTTCAACTTTTTAAAAAATAACATTTTTAACAGAAATTTTTTCATATTCAAAATTCAAATTTAGCCGTGAACACCTCTATCAAAAGGGTTGTCACTCCCTTGTCTCCCTATAGTATTGTTTACCTCTGATTAGTTACTCTCTCTCCATCTACTTTTACTTATTTACTATATATAGTAAAAAGAAATATATTAATGTTTACTTTTTTTTTGTTTCATATTAATCTGACAGATTCTTTAAAAAGATTTTAATCACTTTTAACTAAAGGTATATTTTATTAAACTAATATTATTAATGATAAATAATTTGAAACGAAAATGAAAAGAGTAGAAAAAATGATTTGATGTCTAAATGTGACAAGTGAAAACATTTCACTTACCAAACACATTTGTTCGTACGGTTAAGATCCCAAATCATGGATTATGCAAATCCAATAATTAGCAAGGCAATCCATGAATATGACCCAGTAATATCTCACTGTCTCCTTCAATCCACATCTAATCCTATGTAATTAATCTCAATTAAATAGATACTTTTTTGTGACATTAAAGGGATATTAGTATAGGGCTCTTATCTCACCACTTCGATGAAAACAAACATTCATTAAATATATATAATGACATTCTTGCAGAAAAAGATAATTTATGTAATGTATATACTCCCTTTGTTTTAAAATAAGTAAATTGTTGAAGGATTTTTGAACTTTCAAAATAAGTGAATTGTTTACTTTTTAAAAAATATATTGGAAATTGAGAATTTTTTTCAATTTTTTTATCCTTCATTTATTGAGTTTCTAACATTTGAATTTTATATGAGAAATAAATGATGCATTAAATGAGTTTTTGAAATTTGAAAAGGATAAAATGGAAAAACATGATTAAATTTTATCTTTGTTTCTTTTTCTTAATATGTATGAAATGATCCAAAAATTCACTTATTTTGAAACAAAGAAAGTACAGTTTATACACACATTATATATAGTTGCTCAAAGTAACGATACTTGAAAATATTGAAAAATAAATTCAAAAAAAATTAGCTTTTATTTGGACATGCAATAAAAAATTATGATTTTAAATTAATATTTAAATATGTAATTTGGGACCATGATTTGAAATCATGGTTTCATATTCCATATTCTCAAAAATTATTAGAAGAACATAATTTGGAATTATGATTTCAAAAACTTTTAAAATGTAAAACTTGACCTATAAAAAAATAAAATAAAATAAAATTCATGTTCACTGTGGAGAAATTGTCTGAATCATGTGAAAAAATTATATTAAAGAATAACTAGTTACTACTATTTTATAACTAGTTAATCTTTATAAAATTATGTGTATCTGAAAGTTTGAAATCGCAAATATTTATTTATATAAAAACATAGAGATACATAATTTATTAATGCACTGCCTTCGCATATTCCCATATCGTGGTAAAATTTTGATAATTTTAACTTGCAGGATTTTCATATTTAAAAAAAAATATACAACTTAATAATTTTAAATTATATGTTCAAATAAAATTTCAACTTTATATTAATCTGATTTCATATGACACATCTAAACATCCATGAAAACCTCTAAAAATCCAGATTATGCCTGTATTTAGACAAGTCAAGTTGTGTTAATAGGTGGACACAGTTTACACAAAAAGAATAAATAAATTTCCTTCCTCCAAAAAACGTGTTTTTTAAAATAAAAAATAATAATGACTTTGAATCTGCGAGTATATATAAGTGAGATTAGATCATTTACTATTATTGTATATAGTAGTTAGAGAAAACCACTGAAACATGACACTTCGTAATTAGGAATTTTAAAATTTTGTTATACACAAATTAACAACTACCAAACTAACATGTAATTTGTAATATTCAATTTTCTAATTTAAATAACTACGTACATTATTAGTGCTTAGAATGAAAGAAGAAAATTTGGTAATGACTTTTCAACATGAAAACCGTGTTTCTTTGTTTCTGGAAGATTGAGAACTGAGAATTAAAATGTGGTTTCCCAGTTAAATGGTCTTTTGCTGTCACTAAAATATAAAGTTGACTTTAATTGATTACTAATTAGATATGTGGCACCACCAAAGAATTGGTGTAATAGATGAGATCGTTCTTTCCTTAATTAGAGATCTCAGATTTGAGCCCTATGAATGGAAAAAATCCTTGATAAAAAATGTTTTCTTTGGCACAAATACAAAATTATTAGACTTCAATATAAATATCAAACAGCATATGAGAAAAAAATAGATATATGACAAATATTGTCTTTCAGATCAATCAAAATTGGTGGGATTTCTTTGTCAAATCCTAATAGCAATTGATTTAATAACCTCTTTTGTCCAACAAAAATTGACAATCTATTTGCTAATCATTCTTTTTATTACTTCACCTCCCTCTCGAAATTTTAGGTGAAAAAAGTCTTAAAAAGAGACAAAAGGTAAATAAGGTATTGCATCTAGAAGGAAAAAAGTTATAGGAACAACTGAAGCTCCGTGATGAAATTTTTTCACCCGATAATCACAGTGTAAGGTTATTTCGCTAAATTAATTAATAAAAAAATAATTATTTATTATATGAGTATGTATAGTTAGTGTAGCGCTATGTATAGTCAACTTATATTTAATTTTTTGGTGTATCGTAATGTATATTTAGTGTAATTTATGTATAATTAATCTATATTATATAGTTAGTGTATACTTTCTATTACTTTTGACGAGTTGTATTGTATAATCATGCATATTTTTTTTATGATTTTGAACTATTTTTTTATATAATAAAAAAAGCTATATTTAGTATAAATTACTTAATTTATTGTATATAATTGAAAATTATTTCTTTTTTCCATGATTTGGGCGTGTTTGATATGAATGACAACATTTTTTTCAAAAACAAATATGCAAGAATATTTGCGGTTTGAGATGGGCTACCAGTAGGGGTTTGGGGGTGGATGGTCTAAGGGACGGAATTGAATAGATGGAGACGAGATAATAAATTTGAAATGTCATTTGTATAATTTTTTATTTTTAACTTTATAAGAGAAGTCTAATTTTCCTAAAAAAGATATTTTTTTTATATTTGATCAATCAAGCATTAAAAAAGTTAAAAAAATATTTCCCGCAATATATAAAATACACTAGCGGTGGCTGTTAGAAAAAAGGTAAACGTCTTAGGCCTTCAGGTTTTAGGGGCCTCAATTTTTATTTTAGTAATAATAAGTTATAGATTTTTTTAGAAAAAAATAATAAGTAGATTCTATTTACAGTAAAAATTATTTATTTTATATAAAAAGAAAAAATTATTAAAATAAGTTTGATACATCTAAAATATAATTATATAATCAATTAATTATTTTTTTTAAATTTAAATCCTCTATTTAATTTTTGCTTTAGGTCACTAATATGGTTTCGGCGTAAATACACCTATCAAGTGTAATCATCTCTTTAATTTGTCGGCTTCTTCACCCATATTCGATGTTTACAGTTAATTGGACCAAACTTTTTATCCTGTACGATTGCCTATGTTTTAAGGTAAACTTAAAACTTTTACATGATTGTACTTTGTATATTTATTATGTTCGTTTCATTATAATCTTTTAAGTCTAATTCAATCCAGAAAATGAAATTCACCTAGCATAGTTTGACATTTTAAAGTCAAATTAAAAAAATTGCATTAAGAGAATATTACTTTATTTTATTATAAAATTTTATGATATTTGAGTTTGACCAAATACTCAATTTATTATTTAAAAGTCAAATTGAACAAAATCATGTGACGGGGTGAAAATTAATGAGGGAAGGATAGAAAAAGTTAGATCATGTGAAACGAAGTAGACAATTCAGTGGATGACAATAAACGAAAGCGATATATTGGTTTCTAGCTAATAGTAGTAACATAAAAAGATCAAATATTTAAATTTTATTAATTTAAGACTATTTTTTAAAGTTATTAAATTTAAATAAATTAAATTAGTAAACCGTACTCTAGCTTCGTTCCTGACTAGTTATAGACTTGTAGTAATATTTGACTTATAACATGTGATTAAAAAAACTTAAATTTGTTGTACGATTATAGGAAGTGTTTGAATTGACCTTTTTCTTTAGTTATTTATAAGTGAAAAGTCAAAATTAATAAGTTGAAAATCCTCAACTTTTAACTTTTGTATTGCTCAAATATTTTTAAAACCAAAATAATGCTTAAAAATAAAAAATAACTAAAATAGGCTAATCCAAACACCGACTATATATCCATCTTGTTCCTTCCTGCCAAAAGGAAAGGATATACTCCTAACAAACCAATTGCACGAGCAAATCAACTATCACATGGATAATCCTAACGAGAATCTACGAGGAGAAAGAAGTAGGGGTGAGACTCAGGACATCGAGTTGCAATTGTATTTTATCTTAATTGTTTAATCTTTATTTCTATTCAAAAATTGAGATATTCTTATTTTGTTAGTTTTTGTATTAGATATTTTTTTTACTCGTGATACCAAATTCTGAAATATAGTTTTATATGGTTACTATCTATCTATTAAGTTTTCTCCTTTTAGTGTACTTCATTGTTAGATTTGAAATTAAGTGACTTCTTAGTCATGACTCCATTTAACGTATGCAATAATCTTATATTCCTTAATTGGTTCTTAATAACGATTCTCTTATCATAAATAGAAAGATTTAACAATACTAATGAAGAGTTACTCCATGTTTTCACAATTATTTACTGAAATAATACAATATGTTAAAAATATATATATATATTATCATCACCAAATATTCCTACAAGAATCAACTCATCTGGTTCATGAAAAACAAGAATTTCCAACTGTAGCATTAGCAAGGTAGGTATAAACCCTTACATCTTTAGGAATAATTATCGTCAAATTTTATATTCTTTGACCAACAAATATTTAAAAAAATAATAAATGAAATAAACATTACAATACAATTGCCTCTTGATAATAATTAATAAATTCAAATCACTAATTAAGACCCAGGTTAGCATTATCTCTGTCGGACTAGTCAGTTTAATTTAATTAATCCATCTTATTCATAAACTAAAATAGTAATGTATTACTGTATTACACTTTTTAAAAAGGCAATAATAATAATAATTGTTTTTTCTTTATTTTTCACTAAAGTACTACATTTGTGCTTCTTTCTGCCAGATTAAAAGTACATAAAGATTGGTCCAATGATTTGACTTTTTAAAATATAAAACATTTGTGTTATAACTGATGAATTATTGATTATTGAATATTATATGGAAGGTAGCTCAAAGAGTGTCACAATAATGATATTAGTTATTTATGTATTTATTATAATTTCTAACTAAGTTAAAGCGGTTGGCCAAAACCATGATATTATTATTTTGCTTAGCATTCTAATCCAAATAATTTTATAATTTGAGACACAAGGGACCCCAGAAACCTTTATTAAATTTCTTCAAACCTACAAATGTAGGGCAAGGTCCCTTGTAAATTAGCTTAAAATACATTCTTTCTATCGTGTATATATATAAAATGATTAACATTAATATTAGCTTCAAGTATAAGGCAAAGGCTTTATCTTTCGTTAAAGTCCTTTAAGCAAATTAGATTCCTCATTATCAGCCGTATAAGTATTATTAAAATAACTAACCGACAGTTTAAAGAAGATAAAAAGAAATAGAGGCTTTTCTTTCTTTTTTCTTAAAAAAAAAATATGGTATAGCTCGTCCATGTGAATTAGGTGTTAAACAAATTAAGAGGTCTATTTTTTATTTTTAAAAGTATTGGCCAGTATTAATGAACACCCTTTTTTTGCTGCACTAAGAATTTGTATATATTCTTCTGGTTTATATATAGTTTTATTGCTTCGCCAGCTACACTATGTATGGATTTGTTTATTTTTAGAACTCGAATTTGAAGCTTTTGACTGATGAAGGGTGGAGAAATCTCATTCATTTCATCACCCTCCTCGATCGAATAATTATGAATTTTTTTGAGATGATATGTTTAATAAAAGTATAACACACAAAAAAATTAAGTCGCTTAACTGATGTGATTTATTGACCGTTCGAACATATGAAATAAAATCATATTGATAAATTAAGTTGAAATTTTGTTTAGACATGCAATTTGGACTCAAGACTCGACTAACGATCCTAATCCTAACCATGACCCGACTCTGACCTAAAACCCTAAACCCTGACCCAACATAGGACCTGACCTTTTACCCCAATCCCTCATCTTAAACTAAACTTCAGACCCTTACCCAACACTAGACTCTACTCTATACCTCAAACTCGATCCGAGACCTAACTCTAGACCCCAATCAAGACATGACTCACGATTTTAACCTTGACTCCCCTCACTAGGATCTCGACTTTTGATCCTCATCCCTGATTTAATAATCAATCTCTAAAACTGACTTTAAAACTCAACATTTGATTCTAGCCTGAAATTTATAGACTCCCAATTTAACACAAGATTAAACTTTGTATCCTGATCAGTAGAAGGCTCGACTCCTGAACTCGACCTACGATTTTGGCTTCCAATATGAGACACAATTTTTAACCTCAACCAACTTCCAAACCCAACTCAACATGATAACGAACTATGTACACTGCTGAGAGACGACTCAACTCCCAAGCTGAACTAATTGAGACCTAGGTCTCTGACTCAATATGAGACTAGATTTTATCCCGCGATTATAAATCCAATTTGATCCCCAAAATTTGACTCGTGACAGAGATCCAATTCTCGACTTCAAACTCTCAATTCGGGATTCATCTCTTAAATTTCGATATTGGCTCGCAAACTCGATCTGCGATCCAACCTTAACTCAGGACCTAGGTCGGATGATGAGGTTGAAAAATAATTTTGAAAAATATTTTTAAGGGGTGTCATTTTTGAAAATTTAACCAAAATAAATCTATTAAAAAAATATTTAGATGAATCGAAAATGAAAAATTGAAATATATTTTCCTTTCTTGCCAAGTACATCCTTAGCCTCTTTTCTTTTTCAAATTTGGTCCCTACTCATGACAGATTCAACCTCCAATAATAGTATAAATGAATTTAACGAGCAATATTTCCTCTTTAAATGTTATCCTCTACGGCTAAGTGGGTTTGTTGAGAACACTTATTGCCTTTATTAACTTTAGGATGATTTTTGATTAGTTACGTCAATTAACCTGTTTAGGCATATCATTTTTTTAGTAATGCTAGGTGGATGCAGCTAAGCCTATTATCATTAGCGCCAAAATGGAGATCTAGATTATAGGTCACAAGTTTCTGCAATTATCAAATCGTTAGCGACAGATCGCGTACTACTTTCAATCAAATCTACTCTCCTTTACCTTCTTGAATGATAGATAGTGAGGCCTATATATATAGTAATAAATGATTTTTATCAATAGTGGAGTCAGAATTTTTGTTAAAGGGTTCAAAATTTTAAAAAGTAGATATACGAATTAAGGTGAAGGAGTTCAATATCTATTATATATACATAAAAAATTATTTTTATCATACATAAATAATATAAATTTTTGCCAAAAAAGATTTAGATGAACCGCCTAGCTCAAATGTGGCTCCTTGATTTTTATTACTCATAATTATGTTTGAACGTTACACCAGTAATATAACTTAATTGTAGAAAGTAAAATTAAACATTGAAGAATACTCTCATAAAATTTTATTTTATACTGCCAGATAACTCTGAGCCCTCAATGTTAATAACTCAAAGTTGAAAGAATACATTCTCTATTTTAATATGCTTTTAAGTTTCTTCAAGAAACGGTCGTAATTTACTAAAGTTGGATCGCTTCAATCCATACTAGGTTAAAATATATTGAAGCTCATAACAAGGTAAGAAC
Source organism: Solanum sejunctum (assembly GCA_025642045.1). Taxonomy (NCBI): domain Eukaryota; kingdom Viridiplantae; phylum Streptophyta; class Magnoliopsida; order Solanales; family Solanaceae; genus Solanum; species Solanum sejunctum. The sequence continues at coordinate 30,814,197 of JAOTQJ010000001.1, read as the reverse complement.
TATATATAAATTTTATACTCAATTAATTTTTCAATTCCTTCGATCATTGAGGGAAGTGATCAAACAAAATATGGTGAAACTTCATCTTAACGAGGATATGATCTTAAATAAAAAGAAACGGGTGTCCATATTAGGATAGCAGATTAATGGGTTAGTAAGGGTAGAATGATGTCTAGCCTAGTGATATAGTAGGTAATAAGAGTAGTAGGTTTTATCCTTCGTTACTATTATCCGTTTTATATTTATTACTTTTTTTGTTAATTTCTTTTACTATTACTCTTTCGTATTTACATACTATCATTTGCTTTTTATTATTAATCATTCTTCCTCTTTTCTGTTTTCTTCCCTTTTTTTCATATCTAGTATTTTCTACTTATGAGACTTGATTCTTGAGACAAGGGTTTTCAGAAACAACTTCTCTATCTCTATGGGATAGTGATAAGTTCTGCGTACATTTTATTCTCCCTAGACCCTACTTGTGAGATCACACTGGGTATGTTATTGTTGTTGTATTATTTTGTAGTATCTAAATCTCGTAGAAATTCTAGATCGATCTCTATACATATACAACACATTGTTTGAAATAATTATTTTCTTTTATTTGATGTCCACATTAGAGCTCCGATTAAAAAAGAATCATGCATTACAAAGTGCATTGTAGAATGATACTTTTAACATAATATTTTCTATACCCGAGTCTCAAATTCGAAATTTAACAAAAGTGATTCAAATAAGTTAATTTTTTTTATAGTACTACCATTGTGTAATAAAAGAACTTCTTGACTTGGTCCACAGTCCACACAAGGTCCACAACAGTCCAGGATGTCACCACCCAAAACCCAAGTCAGTGAGTTACTGACATGCCTTCCCCCTCCAAACAAAGCCTGTCATTTGCTTCCTAACTTTTTCTTCTCTCTCTTTTTTTTTTCTGCCACTCTATTTACTTGTTTCTTTCTATCCTTTCCTCCCTTCAAGTAAGGTAAAGGTAAGTTTAAAAAAAAAAAAAGGGAAATACTGTAGAAAGTTACCCTACTTTTAGTACACACTATTACATCAGCTTTGTGGATTATCTTTTTCCAAGATTGGTAATAATGGTACAAGCCAAATTTATGGTATCAGAATGTTAGGAATTACTTGTGACTTTTTTTTTCCTATGATAATAACATTTCTCTTGTTTTATATTATTAATTTTGTCTTGAGAAGTTGATTTTTTGATTTTTTTCCCTAACAAGTAGTATAATAAGTATGTTAATGGTAGTAAAGTCATCTTTTTTTTTCTCCTTTCTTTCTGATAATCAGTCATCTTCATAGGAAATTAAAAAAGGGGTTGGGATGACAACTAAGAGGTTGCCTTGCACCTCTTCCATGACTTCCCTTTTACTGTTTGCAAGGCATTTCCTCATTACCTACCACTGATAACTCCATCCTTCCTTCTCTATCATATTACCATTTTAAAAAGTAGTCCACAAAAAGAAAAGAAAATCATTAACATTATTACCATCTATGTATCTTTACTCACTTTTGCAAATTTAGCCCTTTTGTTGTTGTCATCTGGTTTACTGTTAGGGGGGCAGGTGGTGGTCTAAGAAAACACCATCGCAGCTTTAGATTTGGACTTGAATCTCTTAATGCTATGAAGAATCAGATACCAGATTGTAATATTAGTTTTGCTATTTAACTTATGTTACTCTGAAGAGGATTTATTTATGTGTTCTTGGAATTGGTCATTTTGACATTATCTGTTTTTGGGTTTTCTTGGTCAAGATCTGTGGGGATTGGTTCTGGTTCATCTTTTAAGGAGGAGAATGATGATGGAGTTCTTGAGATCTGAGCATTGAAGGTTTGGTTTTGGGTACTTATCTCAGAAAGGTATGGGAATTATAGAAGTGTGAACTTTCTCAAAGTCATCAACTTTATTTCTGTATGTTTCCATTGTTTTGCATTTCTTGTTTTATTTAGTCAACATTGGCATCAGGGGTTTCATAGGGGCATTTGTTTGTGTTGTGTTGCTTTACATTCTCTATTAATGGATCTTGTTAAATGATCTCTTGGTTGACTGGGACAGTTTATGAATTTGCTGTTTGTCTTTTTGTGATTTGATCTCTACTCAAAAAAAAGAGAGGGGGAGGGGGGAGGAATGTGGAAATGCTCATATTTTCTGTTTGACTTGGAGTTGCAATTGGAACTTCAGTTACATAATGGGTTTGATTGAACTAACACTTTGGTAGATGGGTTTTCTTCGTGTAAAGTTGCCGTTTATCATTCAATTTATGTTATTTTTATAGGTCTGTTGACATCCTAGAAGATGGCTTCTAGTCTAAAGGATGAATTATCCCAAAAAACTGCTGTTTTTGGTCTCAAGGTCTGGCAATTGATTGGGATATTTGTTGGGATTTCTATAGTGGTAATCCTCTTACTGTTAACATTTTATCTCACTTTACGGAGGAAGTCAAGAAGGGGTACAGACAATCTCCCTGTTAGCCAAATACCTACAGTTTCTAAGGAAATTAAAGAAGTCCGGGTTGAGCAAGTATCAACAAATGATTTTTCTCCACGTGATGGAATTCTTCTCACCATTCATGACAAAACAAGTGATAATGAATCAGACAAGGTTCTGGTTCATCTTGGAATGGGGAAAAAGAATGGAGATAACAGCAGTCAATCAGGTTCCTTCCATCATGTTGACAAGGACTGTTGTGGATCACAATCAGGAGAAGAAGGGAGTTCAGGCAAAAACGCATTGTACAAAGCTTATAATTCACATCCAATAACTGCTCCTTCTCCTCTAACTGGATTACCTGAGTTTTCTCACTTGGGTTGGGGCCACTGGTTTACATTGAGAGATCTTGAGCTTGCTACAGGCCGGTTCTCAAAGGAGAATATTCTTGGTGAGGGTGGATATGGCATTGTCTACCGGGGAAATTTGATTAATGGAACACCCGTAGCTATTAAGAAGCTCCTCAACAATCTGTGAGTTGATAAAATCAAACTATATGCTTTCCTTACTAGTCCTTTTGTTTAGTTTCTGGCTTGAGTTTGAATTTAAGATCTTCGTCCCAGAGGTCAAGCAGAGAAAGAGTTTCAAGTGGAGGTTGAAGCCATTGGCCACGTGCGTCACAAAAATTTGGTCCGCCTTCTAGGATACTGTATTGAAGGAACTCACAGGTATATCCCCATCTGGAAGTCCCAGATAGTCATATAACTTTTTTGGACATGAAAAAATGAAGCTTTGGATTGTTCAATTACTTTTGTGTGCCTGTGAAGTAGTTGAATGAGTATTATTTTCTTTCTTGTTTAGCATTTGAAAATGCTGTGTTCTAATTCATGATCTCAGGATGCTGGTTTATGAATATGTCAACAATGGCAATTTGGAACAGTGGCTTCATGGAGCCATGCGACACCATGGGTATCTCACTTGGGAGGCTAGGATGAAGGTTCTTCTTGGGACAGCTAAAGCGTAAGTTCATTCAGCTAAATCTATTTTGGAATAATATAGATCTCCTGATGTGCTATCATTTCTTGCAGTCTTGCCTATTTGCATGAGAATATTGAGCCCAAAGTTGTTCATCGAGACATAAAATCAAGTAATATATTGATTGATGATGACTTCAATGCGAAGGTCTCTGATTTTGGTCTGGCCAAACTGCTTGGTGCTGGTAAAAGTCATATCACAACTCGAGTCATGGGTACCTTTGGGTTAGTTTCTTCCTTCTGCTCCATTTGATTCCATGCTCGAGTAATCTTCATGTTCCTGGCTTTACAATCTTCAACTTCTGGTGTCTTATTTTATTACTCTTTTCGTTTAAAAAGTTGAACGAGAAGTTTAGAAGTATGATGTATCATTTCACACCCTTCCAAATATTTGACAGGTATGTGGCTCCTGAATATGCAAATACTGGTCTCTTAAATGAAAAGAGTGATGTTTATAGCTTTGGGGTAGTGTTGTTAGAATCGATCACAGGAAGAGATCCCGTGGACTATGGCCGTCCTGCCCAAGAGGTTTGTTATCCTTTGTACCTTCTCTTAAGATCTAATTAGCACACTGATGTAAATATCTTATCCTCATTATTGAAGAAGCTGTAAAGTGGATTGTGCCCAGATCTTTGGCAAAATTGATGTTTATTAATACTCGCCTTGCTGGTTTTCTGATATTTGTCTCATTTTCATTTTGTATTTAATTTCCCTTGAATTTCTCCAGATTATTTGTTCTTGATATATCATGTACCATAACCAATGTTCACATGCTATGAATCTGTGAGAAGGATATCTCAACTCACCTGATTCCAGCGGATTGATCTTGTGACCTATCAATTTTAATTTTAATTTTTTTTAGCTGTGTAGGGTCCTAGTCCTGGTGCTTTGTGTGGTTATGTATATCTTCCTGCTCTGTATTAATTTGGTAAAAATAGTAATCTTATACCTCATGCATCAAGTCCAATGGATAGGTGAATAGAAGCTGATTAATGTTTGATTTTTATGGTCTTTCACCACCAATGGACGGACCACACAGTTTAACATTAGTAGAATCACATCTGAATCTTTCCAACCTTGGTAAGAATTCTCACCAGAGCTTGAATTTTAGTGGAGGATTTGTCAAGTAAATCCTAAAAAATTGACACAAGATTTCATTTGTCATTTCTTTCGCAGAAATGGTAAAGTTGTGACTGGGTCCGCACTGTGCTTGATTTTTCGCGCTACAAACAGACTCTTAAAAGTATTAGACTTTTCTGGTTGCAGGTGAATCTTGTTGATTGGTTGAAAATGATGGTTGGAAGCAGACGCTCTGAGGAAGTAGTAGATCCAAATATTGAAACAAGGCCACCAACAAGAGCTCTCAAAAGGGCGCTTCTGACTGCCCTGAGATGCGTCGATCCAGATTCTGACAAGAGACCAAAGATGAGCCAAGTTGTTCGTATGCTTGAATCAGAGGAATATCCCATACCAAGAGAGGTCAGTATCTGTTCGTGTCCTCTCTTTTCTTCTCTTGCCATGGTTTGGGCCCTCAAGTTTCTTATTTTGTTAAGCTGTGATCCCTGTTATAGATATCCAACTTGTTTCCTGAGGTGTAGATAAAAAACATAAAGAAAGAGAGGATGAACAAACATCCATGTATTATTTGCTGCTTGTAGGTTTGTCATCTTGATATGGGGTAGAGATGGTACCAGATGATAAATATGCCTAATATATCATCGTCCAAATGTATTTTGTCTGTCTATTGCTCAAATTATTGTATGGTTTTTGAAATGAGTGCAACAATGAAGGTGGACAATCTTCTCTTGTTGTTTGAGAGATTGCTAGATCCCTTGTCAATTAACGGGGAATACCCTGGCAGCCAAATAGTGTTCGTACAAATGTGTATTCTTTTCTTTATGTCTCCCGTTCCATCCTGATGTATATCTAGATCCTCTGATGTTGCTGCATTTATTAGTCTGGAATCATCTTTGCCAGATCAGCTTGAACACATAGAACTACAACAACAACATACTTAGTGGAATCTCACAAGTGGGGTCTGGGGAGGGTAAAATGTACGCAGATCTTACCACTACCTCATAGAGATAGAGAGATTTTTTTCGGAATACCCTCGGCTCAAAAATATCCTTCCCCCATAAGCAGAAGATACTAGATATGAAAACAAGGAAAAGAAAACGACTAAAGCGGTGAGAATCTTATGTATCATTTTCATTTTCTCCACTGCAGGATCGAAGGCAACGAAGGTCTCAAGCAGGCAATGGGGAGAGTGATTCTCAGAACTACGACACTGACAAGAGTGACAACCCAGATCCAAGGTCAGAAAGTAGAAGGAACCATCAAGTATAGCCATCTAAAGACAAAACTTTCTGTTCATTCATGAGAAATGTGCTACTTACAAAGCTTTCATTATAATGAAAAGTCTGCCGGGATCAAATGAGTAGGGGAATGAACTGTTCTACTGGTATATTGTTGGTCAGAGATTGACTACTTTTTTTCCACCCTTTTTGGGTTCTATTCTTTCTTATTATCTTTTATCTGTACCTTTTTTGTTTCTTCTTTTGGTTCTTTCCTTGTATGAAAGTAGATAGGGAGTAATTGTTGTGGACTTGATGGTCTTGTAACTAAACTGGAAACGATCAGGGGCGGGATTTGTGTACAGAAGAATTTCTTGCTTCAGTATTCAACATTATTTAAGTAGTATTGTAATTTATTTTCTATTATAGTGAATACTGTGGTTCAAATTCTAGCAGAAACAAAACATTGTGATTTCGTTCTAGTTATTGTGCTGGTGTGAGGCAAAATCATTTTCAAGAATGACCTGCTGAGTCATTTTTCAGCATGGTGGAATAGTCATGATGCATACAAGTTGGACTCGACTACCACAATAATCACAAACAAAAGAAAAACAGGTAAGTGTGAAAGAAACTCATGAGATACCAACCAAAGTAAGTATAGTTTGGATGATTCACAGGCTGGTTGCAAGTTTAGGGTCCTACTTCAACTGATACTGATTAGTACTACTATGATAAAACAGCTGTTCCGTAGTAATGCAAGTTGAGCAATCAGTTGATTTTTTCCTAAATGTGTTGTAGCAACAAGCAAGAGCTTGCATCTTTATTAATGCTTGGCAGTTTTTGTTTGCAAATAGTTGATAAGAGTCGACATCCATTCCTAGCTACAGCTAAAGAACAATAATTTGGCTGAAGACCCCTTAAAGCATCATTTTATATTTAGACTGGAAAATATTCCATCCACTCGGAGAATCAATTCAACTTATCTTTGAAGTTAATTTAAAATTTAGATATTCGAAAATTATACGAGAAATATTATAACTTACTGTCTTTATCTTAAAATGTTGATCGATACTTGAGTCTTGAAAAGCAACACACGGCAAATAAAATTGATCAAAGAGCAAATCATAACTGACATTTTCCTGGCAGAGATGGATTTATTTAGTTTCGAAATCCAAGCCATTCAATCTTGATTCTACTATAAGCTGCTGCAAGCAACTTTATGCATGTCTTTGACTCTTTGCAACTTATTTGACACAATGCTAATTAATTCCAACTTATAGTAGCATAATAGTAGGTGGTCCACCCAAATACAAATTTCTTCATCAGCAATTAAAGTCTGAATCATGATTTTTCTTGCACCGAAGATTTATCAGAAATAATTTTTCTACGCCACAAAGATAAAAATAAACTCCAACGTATACTCTACCCAAAGATAAAAATAAAATACGGTGCACCAAAACTCGCAGGGTCCGGAGAAGTGCCCCAACCATAAGGGTATATTCTACATGTCTTATGCATACATGTAAAACAAAAAATTAAACAGCAAAGATTTTTTGCCATTGCTAAATGCATGTTTTCTTCTGACAAATCCAGCTAAAAATGTAGTATTAAAATGCCAGCAACTCGTGTAATTAGTTATAGCTTAACATAATGAGGCTGACTCAGCCTATAGATTGAGACAGGAACCAAATCTCACATCACAGGATAAGGCTGCTAAGTCAATGAAATTATCCTAATGCCTTGCTACCATCTTTTCTTCACATTCCGACAGGACAGAAGCAAGACCATTATTCTAAGCTGTCTAATAAAGATTGACATAACAAAGCACAGATTTAGCAGGTATCCCAACGGAACAGTTGAAATGTGCGTAAATTGACCGGAACACTACCTTTAGCAAGAAAGAGAGAGATAGATGGACATAACATTTTTAACATAAGAAGCCTAGTCGGACTTGTACAATTGATCCTTCATGGCAAAGATTGCGGGACCTTCTCCAAATAATAGACTATCTTGTACTAAAAACTGTATGGATGGAATAATCTGGTCAATGTGTTTATGTACATCAGCTGGGACAGTTTTTTCTAAACAGATTTTATGCACAAAAGCTGGCTGGTTGTCTCTCCAGAGGTATTTTGCATTTGGTACATCTTACTGTTTGACTGGGGATGCAGGAGGTTTCAGCTGTTGCTGGTCATATTCCTGCTTCAGTTCCTTCAAAGGCTTGGAAACCTATTAAATGAAAGGGACAAATACAAATGAGAAATAGCTTAACGAGATAACACGGGGACAGAAATCAAATGAGAATTCAGCCAGATGCTAAGAGGCTTCTGTTTCCTTTTTAGATTGTTTCAGTTTTGCATTATATCCAGATTAAGTGTTGTAACAGAAACTGTTGATTAACCACATGAGGAAAGCATCAAAATAGATGAGGAAGATGTACAAGAAGACATGCAGGAGAAAACACAAGCACAACTGATGCGAAACTACTCACTTTAGGCATCAGTAACTTTTTTAAGAAAAAATTTTCGATGGCTATAAGCCTATAACAATGAGAAATATATTTCAATACAAGGTAGAATGCGTAGTTTTTCAACATCTTCACACTTCAGGCTGAAGCTTGACATAGAATTTTCAAAGTTAACCTAGCCCTTGAGGCTACAATCAGATGTGCAGGAAACATATAAACACCGATTAAGAACTACAGAACAACTGAAACTGGCTCAAGGAACAACAGTCAAATAACTTGAACTAACGAATTCATTTCTCTATAATAGACATCATACTTCTCTAATAGACAAGCAAATGGTGTTTTATTGCCTAATTCTTATAAAATAAGGAAAAAGCAATATTTTATATGTGAACATAGACAGAAGCAGCGAATGCGCTTTGACTACAAATGTTTTATTTCTATTCATTTTATTAGCATTATCTTTTTAGTTTCTTCGCTAGTGTTCTAGGAGGATAAGGATGTTGCCCTTGCTTGTGAAAATAAATTACGATTAATCATGTGGACCTCCCTTTATTGCTAAAATTGTACTGCATATTGCATGCCCTGTACAAAATCACTGTAAGTTTCTTTTTTTTTTTTTTGAGAAGTCAAAATCATTATAAGTTTCTGTTTCCAGTAGTTTCCTTCTATCCCTGTGTTAATTATATTTATGAACTTTTCAGCAGTTATTCCAACCTCATCCTTTCCCAAAAAACCAGTCCTTGAAAAGTGAAATGAGAAATCAGAAGTATCACTCCGAAAAAGATTATGAGAAGAATTTTTAAAATCAATTATTTATTTCATTTGGAAATTTTGACCATAAAAATATACACTAACAAAAATTATTTTTTATTTGATACAATAAGTATAAGTTATACGTTGTACAATGAACTAATATGGCCAGAATTCTGCCCAGAGAGCAAGGTATTTAAATTAAAACTGCAGTCTAGTTATTGCTAGCCAACCTAGAGCTGTGTAAGTTTGCCATAACAAAAGAACATTTGAACTTCCCAACTGGGTAGGTTACATATTCAATTTCAAGAAAATAATAATAGCGAGACTATAAGTATGAACTAACCATGTAACTAAGCATACTAGTGGGTCTATGATTTAGGTCATACAAGCTTTCGAATTGAAGCATGAACACTTCCAGAAAGTTTGTGGTATCTATGTTCAAATGCATGTTGAATGTTTCAAACAGCCTCATCAAGTCCAATTTTTCCCATTTCGACCACAACAGATGAATAGCATTTGTAGGTGTCATTATGCCCACAAGTGAAAATGTAGCAAGACACTTTTTACTTTTTTTTTTGAGAAATAGACACTTCTTACTATTTCGATGCAAACATTAGAATATTAAATTTAATTAAATAAGAAAATGCATGAAACATCTACGTTTTGCCATGCCCACCATATTTTCTCCAAGTCTGTCCATATTTAACTAGACATTCGTGTCTTAGTATGTCAGATATACATATTGAACCTACTCAAGATATGTATCCTCATATGCCCACTAAATGCGCCTTTAAAAGGCAACCTTATTATGGTGACCATTCAACCATTAATTGACAGTTAGAAAATTATGGCATTGGGTCCTACAAGCATTTTTCTACCTTAGATATCAATGTTAGGAGAAAAGAGAGTCTTGACTAGAGAGAGTGAAAGAGAGAGGGGACGGAGAGAGAGGGCTAGCCTTGATTGAAAAAGCCATTGGTAACAGTACATCTGGATTCATAGCATCCTCAGGGAAGTTGCGCAAAGCATGTATGAGTTTCTCAAATGGCAATTTTACCTGCAAATAAGCGGAGTGCTATAGCCTGTAAGAGCAAAAAAAAGTATCATTTATTACCTTTTCTATATTTAAAACTCACCAGGTCATCGTGGCAATATTTCAACAGAGCCAAGCCAACTTTGAAGACAACTTTAACACCCTGGTACATTGATCTCAGTAAGCTCAACAGTAAATTCAGGCATCAGAGAGTGGAAATGATGATATATTACTGACCTCAAAAAGAAAGACATCCCAAATTCTGAGAGCCAAGTGAAATGGAAAAGAGTACGAGAAAACTGTTATGAACCACTGACTGGCGTACATGCTGGGATTTATCATTTCTTGAGCAAAATGTTCCCCCAACTTCGGCATGTGCTCTTTTACCAAACGATCAAACTGAAAGAGGTATTGCTGGACAAGAGGCAATCCTACCTAGACCGCATGTGCAACATTTATTATTTAATATAAAGTAGGTGAAATAACAGATGCTATGTAATCAAAACAAAGACTTCCTCGTATGTGGAAGCAGCTCAAAGAATCAAGAGAATTATAGCTACTGCCAGGATGGTCATGATAGGAGAGAATTCATAGATCATCATAAGAAATTAAGGAATTTCATTTAGCATCTACTATTAAACCGAACTGGACACCAAACAACTTGGTATTTTAATTCTCATATATTGGTTCTTAACTGATTGATTTATCACAAGTATTTACCGCATAAAAGCGACGGACCAGCTTATCAGAACTTTGACAACTTTAGATGGACTGAAAAGCAACCTCAAGGCAATAATGCCGCAGCTGCCAACTTCATAAAATCATCAAATTCGACTCAGATCACAGAATATGTGATGACACCCAACTCTCACTTCATAAGTATATGACGGAAAAGCAAAAAGAACACAAACAGTCCAAGAGAAAAAAGAATTCCAGTCTTGCCAAAAAACTATTTGAAGTTAATTAGATTAGTCCTATTGCTCCAGACCACGCAGATGATATTACCACTACATTCCACATTCAGTAGAAACCTAAAAGATACTGTTAATGGGGACTAACATACAGCAAGATATTAGAAACAATGTAATCTCTATCCAACTTTCACCACTCTAAGAATTCAAATTTATTTAATTTTACAGATTTTAAACTCAGATGTGATGTCTTCTCTATCAAAATATCTTTTCAATCATCAATTTACTCTTTTTTGCCATTACAACTGATATAGAGCAATACATGAGACAAAAATATAGATTTTAAAACTCTATGCCAAAGTCAAACATCATTATATAAATTGGGAAGGAGAGTAGCTTGAAACTAGCTAGACATGTAGGGGAACAAACAGCATTGTATATATTGGAAAGGAGAGAGTAGCTGATAGTAGACATAGGCTCTATATGCACGCAGAGATGCATCATGTGGTCATGTTTAAGCTATTATATGGACCCCAGACTATGGAAGTGGTTTTCTGAATTTGTATCCAGTTGATCACATTAAGGATAAAAAAGAACATAACTCGATGTTTGACTTGGAAGGGAAGAGGCCCTTGGTGTCCCCTCCTGTCAAGAATTGGGGCCTCACAATCACAAGCCAATATGCTTCTCTCTTAAAGAACAGAAATTCTTCATGATTAGGAGTTGATCAGATATATCACATCCGAATCCTTTTCAGTTCAAATGCATTGACCATCTACATTTATCAGGGGTCGCATCAAGCAATTTGGAGGTCAAGGCTTACCAAGTACATTCCTTCCATAGGAGTGTGAACAGCTCCCTTCAACAATGCGACCAGTAACCAAAATGCATCTTCTTCACTCATGTAAAGAAGAAGTAGACCTGCCACAAATCCCATGCCCTGCAATCAAAATAATCAGTATCATTTCAAATCTATAACCATACATTAGATCACCTGTGAATCCATAACTTAAGGATATATATACCTGTACGTATCCAACATCTCGGTCAAAGACGGAATATGCTTTCAGAACATTATAAAGAGACCTTTGACCAGGTCCATGTCTCTGCTGAAAGAAAACATGTGAAGGGAATGTACGAGAAATATCTCGAATAATATCCAACTCGGAAGCTGATGTCTCATATATAACTAGTTGCTGCAGCAGATAAAATGTCAGTCAGATGAGTGATTTCCATTACACTAGTAAAGCAAAAATGAACAAGTCAAAAACATAGCAATCAATTGAAAAGCAGAACTATCTGGAATTAGACGAAAAAACTAGGAATTTAAGCTTTTCTACTCTTGTCGCACAAATTATCTATCTCCATTCATTACTGAAATTAGTAGAGCAA
>JAOTQJ010000001.1:30775039-30798001 GCA_025642045.1 Solanum sejunctum | reverse complement strand
GTTTAATTTTTATAGCAATACTATTTACTAAAACAATAGGTAAAATCAGTGGGAAAAAATTTAATATATGTATAAGCTATCAAAACTTTAGGAATTACGTTTTTTATTGTATTAAGAATTGGAAGATAGTCTAAATAGTCAAAATTTGTTGAATAAATAAATCAGCAATTCATGTAAACCTCATTTGTTGTAATAGTAAAACAACACAAAGGAATTATTGATGATTTTCTGTTTGTCATACTATTATTGTAAAGGCAAGAAGATTTGTATTATTATAGGATAACCACACAAAAGCACTGTATTAATTAATTAAGATGAGAAAATTAACAATACAAAAGCAAGCTTTTTATTGAATTGATAAAAAAAGAACTTACCTTAATATTTGTTTTAGAAGCATGACAAAAGTCATGGTGCAAATCTTTCGCACAAATATTTCGCGTTATTAACATTATATATTTTGATTCTTTATTTGTATTTTAATTTTAGTAAAAAAAATAAAAAAATTTAACGATGTAAAATTTATATAAAAAATAGACAAAGATCGAAAAAAGAATTCAAAAGAAGAAAAAGAACTTTTAAAAAAAATTACTATCAGTCGGCAAAATAGTTATTTGAATAAACATTGATTATGACTCATCAATTTCATTTCCTTGCTATGCTAAGTATTGCATTTCATATTTGTGCCTGTAGTATTTCCCATTCGACCTGTACCATATCAGTTTGAGGCTTCAAATTGATAAACAATCATGACATTCATTTGTGAAATCAAAAATTTTTTGAAGAGTGATTGACAAGCCACTTATGTTATTACGTTATTTCATTTAGTTTTGCTTTATTTTGGAAAACATTTGCACTAAAAAAAAAAAAATAATAAAAAATAAAAAATAATAAAATGTGATTTTTTTAACATAATCGATTTTTTTTAAGTTTAGTCAATTGATTTCAAAAAAAAAAATAGTCAAATCTAGTCAAAGTTTCAAAGTCAATCAATTTCAAAAATTAGTCAATTTTGTCAAGTCAGAAGTTAGTTAACACTTAATCGTCGGATAACCGTATTTAGCGGCCATTTCGAGTACGTGAAAACCTTCTCGAAGTGGAAATGTGAACCGGAACCCTTTCTTTGGATTTAAAAGAATTTTTCTGTTAGATCTTTTTAAATATTTACTGATTTCCTAATTATCCGTAAAATTAGGTGGCGATTCTGTCTGTTTTTAATTCGAATTTCGAGAATTGGTTTTTCTCAAATTAATTGAGTTTAAATCAATTTTTGAATTATTTTCTATTTTTCCTTTTCAAAAAGCTATTTTTCGGCATAACATTAATAATCTGCATTTCTTTGTTATAAGAAATTGAAAAGAAAAATTAATTAATTGCGTAAATAAATTAAATTTATAATTTATAAAAAAGTAATACCTAACTTAACTAAATTAACTTATAGTCAACACATGTCTTGATCCTATGCTATGCTGCTACTTGGCATGATCATAAGCTAGACTTTCTTTCTATTAATATAATATAGATAGATAAGACTTTTTATAACAAATAATTTTTTATTTTTAGAAATTACGTTTCATAAAAGACTTTTCATAACAAATAATTTTTTTTATTTTAAGAAACTACTTCTCAAAACTATATTTAAATTATTGCTTATTTAGTTTTACATTCAAATTATAAAAAAATTGAAAAATATATTTAAATTATTATTTATTAATTTTAAAAAACACACCTCAATTACAGATTACATCAAATTTATGCATGCAAACACGCAGCGGTCTGGTTCAAAGTTTGTCTATGTGTTTTTTTTTGTTTTTTGCTGAATCATTTTCTAGAATTAAGTGTTAAAAATATACTTCTTTTTATGTGTGTATTTTTCATATTCAAACTATTAAGAATATGAAAAATACATCTAATTTATTATTCATTAATCTGAAAAATATACCTTTTCTTTCTTTGTGAGAGTGAGAAAGAGTAAGTTATGTGTTTCAATTTATATTTTCATCTGAGATTGTTATATGTATTGAGTACGCATCATCCCAATTTGTTACGGTGGAATTAATTTTTAGTTGGCAATTCATGTAGTAATTTCTTTTTAAAAATAGAGCATGTAATACACATAACATTTCTTTCTAATTATTATTATTATTATTATTATTATTATTATTATTATTATTACATCTTCACTTATTTATGGTAGAAAAAACATTTTTTGTCATTAAAAGATCGGAATTATGAACAGTTTAATCTTTCAAAAATCAGACTTCTTGATCCATAACATATCTAAAATTCAAATTCAAACTCCTTCAATATCGTTCTAAATAATATCCTTTGGACTGTTTAGTTTATAGGAATAGTTTTTTTTTTCTTCGTCTTTTGTGTGTGTGACAGAGAAAATAAAACGGATAAATTGATTTTAAAACTACACTTCTAACACCTACTGTGTCTACTTGAATTTATAAATGTACGAAACTTATAGATAAAGAACAAAATAGTATATCTTAATAAAGTCATAGTGAAACTTAAAAGTTAATTAATTATGAATTTGTTACCAAACTTAGTAGTTCATTTTAATTAGTTATGTGTATATATATAGCTATGTAATTGACTAAAAAAATGCAGAAGGAAAACGATTAAAAGAAATAAAATAACTTTTTGTTGATCTGGAAATGTTGATTGTGCAGTAATAGAAATATTGAGAAGGCAATTTGTTACCAAACTTAGTAATTTATTTAATTTGTTATATCTATGTATATAGATTTTAGAGACGAGATTCCAAGAAAACAGTCTCTTTGCCTTGTGAGGTAATGTTAAAATTCGTGTACATTCTACTCTTCTCAAATTTCACTTATGAGATTCCAGTTGTTTATAGTTATATGTATATTTATAAGAGAAAAGCCTCAAATATGGTATAAAACTTCAACAAAAGGTTCATTTATGTCAGGGAAAAGACATAAATTACCTTCCGAAGTTGTTCTGAAAAGTCATTTACACATCTTAACTATTTAAGTGAGCTATTATACGCCTATACTTCTCAAAAGTGAAACTATTACATACCTTTAAACTGATGTGACAAAATAAAGAAAATAAAAAATAAAAGTAGGCGCGTCAAAATCAGTTTTAAAGTAAAAAAGAAAAATTAAAATACCCTTTATACCCTCTCCCTACCCACATCTCATCTTCTTCACATCCCACCACTGTCATCTTCTTCACATTAACAAGAACAATATAACTATTTTACCCTTAAATCTCTCAGCAAGAAGAATCAAAATAGTATCTACTGTAATTCTTAACTGGAGCTTTGTAAGTTTTGAGTTTTGTTTGTTAACAAAGGATTTCTTTATTTCATAAGTAGGGTAAAATTTTCAGAATTTCTTAGCTGTCGGAGTATTAATGACGGGTTTTGTTGAGTAAATAGGATAAGAGATTGATTGAAAAGGGGAAAAAAATTATTTTCCTATTATCCTTATCTTTTATGGAATCTCCAAGAAGAATATAGAAAAAGTAAAAGAATATATATCCAGATCTGGAAAATATTTGCAATTGGAAAAATCAGAGCCAATTTGCTTAGTTGAATCAGATTCATGGTTGGAAAAATGGTACAAGTTTTGCTCTGGATTTCAACTTTGATGGTCATGGCTGAGAGTTCTTCTTTGCAATTTTAATGGAGAAGATGTAATTATTACATATTTTTAATAATTAATTAGAAGTTATTAGTATAAAATATAGTTAAAAAAGAAAAGCTAATGATTAAAGAAAATAAACAAAAAAGGTATAAAAAAATTATAACTCATGATGTGGCACTGATGTGGTGCTGACGTGGCAACAAGTGCAATACACCACTTACTTGTGAGAGTAGTGTTACACTTCTAAGTGTGTAATAGTTTCACTTTTGAGAAGTATAGTTGTGTAATAGGTCACTTAGATAGTTAAGGTGTGCAAATAACTTTTCGCGACAACTTCGGTGGGGAATTTATGCCTTTTCCCTTTATGCCATCGGTTAAAAATTTGGCTCAAATATGTCATTGTTATTAAGTTAAAATGCTCATCAATGTCATTATTTTTAAATGGTGGTTTTGCAAAACCATATTTTGCACATGACATGTTTTAATTCGGCCACATTATTTAAAAAAAAATCTAAATAAAATTAAGAAAAAAATCACAAAATTAAGAATCTTTTTAAATTTTATTTAGAATTTATTTCGAAATAAATTGTAAATAAGAAAAAATTTAAAAAATTAAGAATTTATTTAGAAACAAAATTTAAATAAAATTAAGAAAAAAATTTACAAAATTAAGTATTTTTTCCTTAATTTTATTTATTTATTTTTAAAATGATGTGGCCGAATTAAAACATGCCATGTGTAAAAGGTGATTTTGGCATGTTTTAATTCGGTCACGTCTTTTAAACAAAACAATTTCTAAATAAAACTAAAAAATCCACAAAATTAATTTTTTTTTAGATTTTTTAGTTTTATTTAAAATTTGTTTTTTTTTTTAAATAATGTGATCGAATTAAAATATGTCATGTGTAAAAAGTGGTTTTATAAAATTATTCTTTAAAAATAATGACACGAATGAGCCTTTTTCTTAACAAGCAATGACATATTTAAGCTAAACTTTTAACAAATAAATAAACTTTTTGTTTAAGTTTGATCACATATTTAAGCATTTTTTATTTATAATTTACCAAGAAAATTATAGAAGGAAAAGGATTAAAAAAACTATAATATGCATTTTTCAACTTGAAAAAGCTGATTGAGTAGTAATAGAAATATTGAGAAGGCTTAGAGCGCCCAAACAATTAAATTTTTCCCCCTCAAACAATTATTTTTTCCCTTATTTTTTTTAAGTAAACATTTTTTAGAAAATATAATATTTAGGTCCCAAAAGCAGCTTGGCCATACAGCTGTTAACATTTTTAAGTTAAACCAAGTTGTTCAAATTTTTGTTAAAAAAAAAAAGAAATAATTGAGTGCGAAACGTTACAAGATCGTTTAAAGACTCTAAGCTAAGTGTTTTTGCTTCTTCCTATTTTCTCCCATTTTTTTTCTTATCCTTTTGTTGTACATTGTTCTTTTTTTTTTTTTACATTTTTATTTTGGTTCAAGACCTGTATGTTGATGAATAATATTATGCAGTTAAAAGAGACAGTATTACTTAGTAGTAGAATGATTTGAGATAATAAAGCTAACTCTTTCCACCAAAGTGTTCTATTTTAAGAAATTTGAATTTGAAATCTTATAATTTGTCAACCAATTTCATTGATCACTGGTTATAGATTGGTTGCTCGATCAGTTGATTGTTTTTTCACTGATAATGTTCTTTTGTTTGATACTAATAGGGTTTAATTTTGCATACAAAGGTGTTTACACGGTGGTTAATGAAGGGGATTGAGTAAAAAAAGAATGATCTAATTTTACTTCTTGGTTTGTTTTAAAAAAAAATGAGTTATTTCCTTTTTTTTTTTTTAGATAAAACTTAAGGCATTTTAATATATTAGACATAACTTTAATTTAACACTACAAGATTGAAAAGTCTTCGATCTTCTTTATTCTCTTAATCTTCATTTTGAAACGGAGGGAGTCAGTGATTTCTATGCATTTGTTCTAGTCTAGGTAGACAAAGTTACTTAGTACCTCTAGTTGGTGAGAGATGACAAGTATCTCGTAAAATTAGGTAAGGTGCACACAAGCTTGTCCGAACACTACGGTTATTATAAAAAGAAAAGGTTTAATTTTTCTATGCTGTAATTTTATAGATTTATAGTATATTTGCTGGGGACTTTCTATTTAGCTGGAGTGTTTCACTCCTTTACAAGAGTTCACATACAGAACTCACCCTCCCCCTATCCACCTCCCTCCAACTAAAAAAGAAATGAAGAATAGTTAGAATATAATAATGTATACATGATGAACAATATGACTTATTTCTTGTCTCTTTTGCCAACAAAGCAATCATGGGCATGATCAAGCTATAAGGGAAGAATCTTGTATAGTTTAAACTTTGATATTTATGCACTCTTCCTTGCCAGAGCTTTAGATTAATTAAACAATGCCTTTTAGTCCTCTTAGGAAAGTCAACTGACTCTGTCTGTGCCTTGAGGAATTAGAGAAATGTGCGGCACTCTTTTTTTATTCCTTCATATTTTATTATCACTTGTAAACATCTCTTTACTCCCTCTGTATGTTCTTTCATTTATGTTATCCATATAACAAAAACAAAAATGTCTTAATTCATAAGTTGGATGATGTATTTCCTTACCTCATCTATCTTATGGTCTAAATTTTATCTTTTGTGGCAAGGAATGAATATTTTATGTTAGGCATACCTGTTGCACCCCTTTTTTTTTCTTCCTATAAAATGCAGGTTTTGAGCTGAAAACATTTGCACCAAAAAATGGCTCAGCTTGTTAGTTCGGACGATATAGAGTCGTTTAGAATGGATCTCTCAGAGATTGGAAGAAGCTTGAGATCATCATTCAGGCGCCAGGCTTCGATAATGAGGAGTAATTCCGTTCTGAGCGCTTCTGAGAAGGACGACGTTGTGGATGAGGAGAACATGTTGGCTTGGGCAGCTATTGAGAGATTGCCAACGTTTGACAGGTTGAGATCATCTGTATTTGAGGAAATCAATGGCAATGATGCCAATGTTAAGACAAAAAGGGTGACTGATGTTACCAAGCTCGGAGCTGTAGAAAGGCATGTTTTCATTGAGAAGATGATTAAGCACATCGAACATGACAACCTTCAATTGTTGCACAAAATCAGAAAGAGAATTGACAAGTAAGATTTCTTTCTGTTAGTTTACTTGCCGGTATAAGTTGAATTATAGACATGTAAAGGTCATTACTGTTGTATTAAGTTGCCATCTTTTTTGGTGATTGACAATGCTAAGTTATGATCATCATTATCTGTTAGACTTAATTCAATGAACTGAGGCTACGCTTGACTCTTGTAGAGTTGGCGTAAAATTGCCTACAGTGGAAGTGAGATACAAAAATTTAACCATTGAAGCAGAATGTGAGCTAGTTCATGGAAAACCTCTCCCTACTCTTTGGAATTCTCTCAAGAGCACAATGATGGTAAGTCTTTGCCTTTTGATTGAACACCCTTTGTATTGTTCAAATCAAAGTAGCAAAGCTGGATTTAAAAATTGTTCATCGGAGGCATTTATTTGAACTTCATGTAGGAGAAGATGTTATTAATTGAACCATTTGAACTGGGAATACTTGAATATTTCTTGCGCTAATCTGTCCAGTCTGATACTTTTGGTTGTCTAATCCAGTCGACAGTTCTATTAATCTAGTGATTCAATTTGTTCAACAGTCCAGTCTGATACTTTCGGTTGTCTAATCCAGTCGACAGTTCTATTAATCTAGTGATTCAATTTGTTCAACAGAACCTTGCCAGACTTCCAGGTCTACAGTCAGAAATGGCCAAGATTACAATCATTAATGATGTCAGCAGTGTAATAAAACCCGGACGGTATATCATCTGAACTTTTTCATGGAATACACTTTATTTAAATAGTTTAAATAGTTATGCCAATGTCATTCATAATAACTAAGAAGTACGCCAACCACTTGGATTTCTAGCTTTTGACTTGCAGGAGACAGACCTTTTTCTGGTCATTTTTATTATACTGCCAGTTATTCTAATCTCATATCTGGTGCAGTTAGTGTCTCATCAATCATCACTTGTTGACTGAGAAAAAACAACAAAAGAAAGATATGTGATGTTTGTACTGAACTCAGTATTTGGTCAAAATGCTTATGAACCAGTCGTCATAGCTTGTGAACTACTCCCTCTATTCATTTTTAGTTGTCATGTATACTAACATACTTGTTCCACAGTAGTTGTCAATTTTAACAATCAAGAGAAAATTAATTATCTTTTTCCAGCTTTTGCTTTAGCATTAATTATTCTAGAATTAAAAGTCATGCACATAGATAAGGATTAAAGAATTAATAAGGAATATATTAGTCAAACAACATTCCTAATTATTTTTTTCTTAGGGTTGTGTAAAACCTTATCACGGCAACTAAAAAGGAACAGAGAGAATACTATAGAATTACTGTTGTTTCTTTTACTTTGTCCTATCTCAAATATTTTCACCGTCAATACTTTTTTTTCTATAATATTTTCATCATATCTTTTCTGAAAAGTTGAAGGTTTATCAAAAACAACCTCTCCCACCTCACAGAGATAGAGGTAAGGTCCGTGTCTGTGTGCACCCCATTGTCCCCAGATCTACTTGGGGGATTAAATTGGGTATCTTGTTGTTGTTGTTATTTGTACACTAGTCATTCTTTGTTTTATTTATCACCTGATATATACATACCCCTATTCAGTAATGGTCATTTTTGGCAATGTGTGAGAGAAATGGTTAAGTGAACTTGATAGTGTATTTACCTGATGTTCTTAATTGGTTTGATCCGTAATTGCAACTGAAAGATGAATATTATACTTGCTCGCATGGTATAATTCTGCAGAAGTTACTTGACTATCATTGATGCAAGTGATTATTTAGTGATTACTACATAGGCGTAAACTGATAAGAGGTTCTTTTGAGGTACATTTGATCTTTATGTGGATTAAGTGTCAGAACTGGTCTTGCATTTGTGATAATTTTGAGACATAAGCTTGATGCAGCTTACTTTTTCTAGCAATTTTCCGTCTACCTAACAGCACTTTTGCTCCAGCATGTTCTGAACGGAGAATTAGCTCTTCATTTTGAAGTCACTGTTTTAACATGTGAGTTCTTGAAACTGTCATTTTGAATTTACTCAAGCTTTGCTATTCTTACAGAATGACTCTATTGCTTGGACCTCCTGGATGTGGAAAAACAACACTACTGAAAGCACTTTCAGGAAATCTGGACAACTCTCTTAAGGTCTCTTCAAGTTGTTTCTCTTTTAAAAAAAGAAATCTGTTTTGTTTTGTCAGCAAGAGGAAAATATATGAACACTTTCTTTTAAAGAAATCCTTCAGGATACAAAGCAAATACTTTGATCTAAAACATACTGGAACGTGAATTGATAGTTCTCTACTTCAACGAAATGAACTTTTAAAGGGCTTCGTTTGTCGGATTTGTTTTATTAGTCATTTCTCTGGTTCTTTTTACTTTTTAGTCCCTTTTTAGTTCCTTATATCTTTAAGATCTCAGCTAGGGACACTTAATTGCTATCTTTCTCCCATTTCACCAAGAGAACTGAAGCTTTATTGACTTTACTACGCCTTATCCAAGAAGGAACTAGTGAACGGTTGCTCTAATGTTTGCACCTTTACTTGAACAAGCATGATGCCTAATTTCATCGTATGGTTGGAGTTCATAACATATGGAGATGATGTCAATCTGACTGTGTCTTCTTCTGGCCATGTCTAACAGGTTTCTGGGGAGATTTCTTACAATGGTTATAAATTGGCAGAGTTTGTACCACAGAAAACTTCTGTATATATCAGCCAAAATGACCTGCACATCCCTGAAATGACTGTTAGAGAAACACTAGATTATTCATCTCGTTTTCAAGGAGTCGGAAGCAGAGCAGGTATGTCTTTGAACACACAGAAGATGCACTGCAGTGATGAATACATTGCAAAACTAGTTTCTAAAGTGTTGCCTTTACTTTACAAGATATTATGATTGACCTAAGCAGAAGGGAGAAAGAAGCAGGAATTGTTCCTGATCCAGATATAGATACTTACATGAAGGTAGTTGTCAACATCAAGTTGTTAAAGTTTCATCTCTGTTGAGCTATAAGTTGCTTGATGTATTTATTGTACAAGATTATACCCATTCCTCTTCAGTCAATGCTGTTATGGTTTTTAATCTTTTAAATCAAATTTAATCGTATAGGCGATTTCGGTAGAAGGACAAAAGACAAACCTTCAGACGGATTATATTCTGAAGGTAACCTTATTGAAGGACCCTCTTTGACAATTATTTGATAGACATCGGAATAGAAGTTGATAACTGACACTTTCTTGAATGTGTTCAGATTCTTGGACTTGATATTTGTGCTGACACATTGGT
Source organism: Solanum sejunctum (assembly GCA_025642045.1). Classification (NCBI taxonomy): domain Eukaryota; kingdom Viridiplantae; phylum Streptophyta; class Magnoliopsida; order Solanales; family Solanaceae; genus Solanum; species Solanum sejunctum. The sequence continues at coordinate 30,787,972 of JAOTQJ010000001.1, read as the reverse complement.
TGGTGATGCCATGAGAAGAGGTATATCGGGTGGTCAAAAGAAAAGACTGACAACAGGTAAATTTAAAGAATGATCTTCTTTGTAACAAAGTTGTCAGTTGTACCTGATGTACTTGATATCATTTGGAGGACAAGTATAAATCAACTAACTAATTGTGTGACACAGGAGAGCTTATTGTTGGTCCCACAAAAGCATTGTTTATGGATGAAATATCAAATGGCTTAGATAGCTCGACTACTTACCAGATTCTTGCTTGCCTTCAGCAGCTTTCACATATTACAGATGCCACTATACTTGTTGCGCTTCTTCAACCAGCGCCAGAAACCTTTGATCTCTTTGATGATATAATCCTGATGGCTGAGGGGAAAATTCTTTACCATGGGCCAAGAAGTTCTGCTTTAGAATTTTTTGAAAGCTGTGGGTTCAAATGCCCTGAAAGGAAAGGGGTGGCTGACTTTCTCCAGGAGGCAAGTCCATAGTAGTTATATGGTCTGTACATTTCTCTCTATCAATTAGAAGCTCATCAATTCTGTTCATTGTTTTCAGGTTACGTCGAAAAAGGATCAAGCACAGTATTGGCATGGAACCAAAGAAACATATAAATTTGTTTCAGTTGATACATTATCTAGAAAATTTAAGGAATCTCCATACAGGAAAAAGATGAATGATGAACTTTCTGTTGCATATGATAAGTCCAGGTGTCATAGAAATTCTATAACCTTTCATGAATACTCGCTTCCTAAATGGGAACTCCTTCGAGCTTGTATGTCAAGAGAATTCCTTCTAATGAAAAGGAATTCTTTTATCTACATATTCAAAACTGTTCAGGTTAGTGATTAGTCTTTTCTTTATATTATGGTAGTTCAAGCTACAAATATTATGTACTCATACACTATCCAAAGCAAAGATAGAAGTCACATTTTCCTTATTGAGATTTCTCAGAGTTATTACAATTTATGCTTTTATGTGCAGCTTGTCATCATTGCATCAATAACTATGACTGTATTTTTGAGAACTCGAATGGATATTGATCTTGTACATGCAAATTACTATTTGGGAGCTCTGTTTTTTGCGCTCATCATTCTTCTTGTGGATGGATTCCCTGAGCTCACCATGACAATAGCAAGACTTGCAGTTTTCTATAAACAGAATGACTTGTGCTTTTACCCAGCATGGGCGTATGCAATTCCAGCTACAATTCTCAAGATTCCTCTCTCTATATTAGAATCTGTCATTTGGACGTGTCTGACCTATTATGTCATTGGTTTCAGCCCTGAGGTTGGAAGGTGAGTGCTACATGTGAATATCTTCTACTTTAATGTGTGCTGTTGTTCCTTCAACTATAGTGTTGTTGGTCATATATCACCATCTCTAATAGGCTTCCACCAGCAGCTTACACTTTACCAATTCCAGCTGTCTTTAAGTAATGATTTGAATAAATGTAAAGCATTTTCCTGTCAATTGTGTTACCTACAGGTTCTTCCGGCAGTTACTTCTGTTATTTGCTGTGCACATGTCATCGATCTCCATGTTCCGTTTCTTGGCATCTGTCTGTCGGAGTGTTGTTGCTTCTACAGCTGCTGGTAGCTTATCAATCTTATTTGTCTTTTTATTCAGCGGATTCATAATACCAAGACGTAAGGGTTCCTACTTTTTTGTTCATTTTGATATTATTCGCTTGTGAGGGTGTCTAGCAGAACTAAACTATCACTACTTGACTACAGCCTCAATGCCTATTTGGCTGAAATGGGGATTTTGGATTTCTCCACTGACATATGGTGAGATAGGTCTTTCTGTAAATGAATTTCTCGCCCCAAGGTGGCAAAAGGTGAGAGCCAATAGTAGCTCAAATACTTTGCTTCTTTCAGTTGTTCAACTGACTTATACACATTGCATGTGGAAGACAAGTTCAGCACAAAATGGCTGTCTTGAGGCACCAATGTGCAATATTGAAGAGTATTCTCCATCTTCTATCATGAAATTACACTTAGAAAAACAAAGAAAATGAGATCATCCGTATAAAAAAATGATAGAAGTGGTGTTGTCTGTCTGTTCTTGGTTGTTATCTGAAACTATCTAGGGGAGGTTCTAGAAGCTCAATGATAGGTATCCATGTCAATGGTAGTGACTTAGCTCAAATTTGAAAAAAAGCATGATTTCTTTTTGATTCCAAAAACATCTGAATATTCAATGTTCTTAGTCATATATACAATGGATCACATTTTTTAAGGCATTAGTACTTTTTTTCTTGAAGAGAATAGTAATCTATAGGCTTCCTTGGACCTATGTGCTTGGCGATAGTTTTTCTATTGTAACTATCCATTGAAGTTATAAACAGGCACTCAATTTCGATAGTTGAATTCTATCTTGAACTATGGTACACCAGTTTTAACTATGGTAATCTCTAAAATGAGCCATAAAACTCTGCATGATGAGATTGACTCCAAATTGATAGATTAGCAGCTTCGTTAGACTTTTTACCTACTTGATACATACATGTCTGTAACTTAAACCAATATATTTATCTGCCTTATGTTTAAATTTATTATCTATTCAATACTCATATCACATGCTTCATTTTTAGACACGCACGCCCTCGACAAACACAACTATAGGGAATGAAGTCCTTGAAAGCCGTGGGTTGAACTTTGATGGACATTTGTATTGGATATCAGTTTGTGCCTTGTTTGGCTTTACAATACTGTTCAACATCGGTTTCACCTTGGCCTTAACTTTCCTAAAAGGTATTTTCATCGTTTTTGTACTCCAAAGAAATGAAGAATCTGCGCAATAGATCTTGTAGTTTACTTGCTGGTTTTCTTGAAAATGTGATGCAGCTCCTGGATCTCGTGCTATTATATCCATGGATAAGTACTCCCAAACAGAAGGTAGTAGCGAATCTTCCGATAAAGCTGATGCAGAAGAAAATTCCAAGCCCACAATGGATTCTCATGAAGGAGCAGGTTACCTTCTTATTCTATTGCAGGAATAGTTGAATGAGAAATATTGTTTTTTGTAACTTTTCTCATCTTAGTTGCTTCCTTGCTCTTAAAAGTATGGCTTCATCTGTTGTTTTCCAGGAAGAATGGTTCTACCTTTTGAACTCCTATCTCTCGTGTTTCGAGATGTTCAGTACTATGTTGACACTCCTGCGGTTATTTCTATACCTATCTCATTTAGTATTGCTTCATTTTTGGATAATTAAAAGCTGTTGAAACCAAATTTCAGTAGCTGGAGTTGTGATTTTATGTCCATTTCAGGAAATGAAGGAGCTCGGTTTCGCACAAAATAGACTCCAACTTCTTTCGGACATTACTGGCGCACTTAGACCTGGTGTCCTTGCAGCCCTTATGGGTGTCAGTGGGGCTGGAAAAACAACCCTGCTTGATGTTCTTGCCGGTAGAAAAACAAGTGGTTATGTTGAAGGAGAAATAAAAGTTGGTGGGTACCCTAAAGTTCAAGAGACATTTGCTAGAGTTTCAGGTTACTGTGAGCAGACAGACATACATTCTCCCCAGATAACTGTAGAAGAATCAGTTATATTTTCTGCTTGGCTACGACTTCATCCTGAGATTGACTCCAAAACGAAATATGTACGAGCTTAATAACATAAAGTTTGAATTTAATGTTTCTTTCATGAACATCATTCCTTATGGCGATATTTATATTTGAACTGATGTGGCACATGTGCAGGAGTTTGTGAAAGAAGTCCTTGAGACCATTGAGCTAGATGGTATAAAAGACATGTTGGTTGGCATGCCGGGTGTCAGTGGGCTTTCAACTGAACAACGTAAACGACTGACAATAGCTGTGGAGCTTGTAGCAAATCCCTCAATTATCTTCATGGATGAACCCACAACAGGGTTGGATGCAAGGTCAGCTGCAATTGTCATGCGGGCTGTGAAAAATGTTGCTGATACAGGAAGAACAATAGTTTGCACTATCCATCAACCGAGCATTGACATATTCGAAGCATTTGATGAGGTAAGATGTATGTGGGGAAAAATTACTTAGTAATGCAGAACTCTTGAATTAAAATTAAAGACATCTACTTAGAAATATCTCTCAGTTTGTGCTGTAACTACTCATTCTTCATGGATATCGTCAAAAAGTTATTCATCTCAAATGGGCTCTTTTGCAGCTGATTCTATTGAAAACTGGCGGCCGTATGATCTACTGGGGACCACTTGGACAAAATTCTTGTAAAATGATTGAATATTTTGAGGTACACTGGTTTCACTTTTTATTAGTGTTGCAGCAATCCAGTAATAAAACCTTCTTTGCGTAGTAGCTGAGACTGCTGGTTTTTCTCTCATTTGACAGGGCATATCTGGTGTGCCAAAAATAAAGAACAACTACAATCCAGCAACATGGATGTTAGAGGTTACATCAACATCTAGCGAAGCTGAGATTGGCATAGACTTCGCTGAAGTATATAAGAATTCTTCTCTACACAAGTTAGTCATTGCTTTTTGCCTCATCTAGTTTTGCGTTAATTTTAAGATGCATCTTACACGACGTATCACTTATAAGCACATTTGCATGTAACTAATGTATGATTCCTCTTTGGTTTACACTTCTTGTAGAAATAACGAAGAGCTAGTGAAAAAACTGGCTTTCCCACCAGCTGGTTCAAAAGATTTGCATTTTCCCACCAAGTTTTCACAGAACGGCTGGGGACAATTCAGGACTTGCTTCTGGAAGCAATACTGGTCCTATTGGAGGAGTCCTTCATACAATTTGATCCGCTGTCTGCACATGCTTTTCTCTTCCGTTGTTTTTGGATTGCTCTTCTGGGATAAGGGCAAGAAACTGTAAGACAATAAAATACTATTAAACCAAAGCTTCAATTAACTTACCGACAACATGCTTCATTTTACCGTGGGAAGGAATTAAACTTTCCACATCCTCATGGAAATTCCTTGGCCACTTCTGAGTAGCGTGTTTTTGCAAAAGTGATGCTAAATTGAGTGAATTAGTTATGCATATGTTTTGCAAAAATGATGCTAAATTGAGTGGATTAGTTGTGCATGTGTTATATACTTGAACAGCTTAAATATTTTCTCAAACCGTCCTTTTTTTTCCTTCCTCCTTTTTGACAGAGATGACCAGCAGAGTATCTTCAGTGTATTTGGTGCTATGTTTACTGCAGTAATCTTCTGTGGCATAAATAATTCATCATCAGTTTTACCATATGTGAGCATAGAGCGATCAGTCCTATACCGGGAAAGATTTGCTGGAATGTATGCATCATGGGCTTATGCATTAGCACAGGTAATATATAAGGCTTTCAATCTTGGCATTTTGACCTTTTGAGACTACTGTAGGTAGATTCAGTAATACCAAATCCTACACTTGTCTTCAATGGTTCACTGCTTCATATTTGAGTGTCGGGTACCTTGATTTTGTAGGTGGCAATTGAAATTCCATATCTTTTAGCTCAAGCACTTGCATTTACTGTCATCACATATCCAATGATTGGATATTATTGGTCGACCCACAAGGTTTTGTGGTACTTCTATTCGATGTTCTGCACGTTGTTGTACTTCACATACTTGGGAATGATGCTTGTTTCATTGACACCAAATTTACCAGTAGCTGCTATTCTTCAGTCATCCTTTTACACAATGTTCAACCTCTTTGCTGGATTCTTGATGCCAAAAGCTGTAAGTGGTTCAGAATTTAAGCTGCTTTGAATATAGAAATCAATACTGATATATGTGTATATCTTAACACTCGAAATCTTTTTCTCCTTTCGCCTTCATTGCAGCAAATTCCAAAATGGTGGATCTGGTTCTACTATCTAATACCTACATCATGGACGTTGAATGGGATGCTTACTTCACAATATGGAGATGTAGATACGAAAATTACTGTGTTTGGAGAAAAGAAACCAGTAGAAGCCTTTGTTAGGGACTATTTCGGATTTCACCACAACCAATTACCTATTGTAGGTGTTGTTTTGATTGCATACCCCTTAGTTTTTGCCAGTCTATTTGCATTTTTCCTTGGGAGGTTGAACTTCCAAAGAAGGTGATGCAGCAGCTTGCTCATTTGTATGCAAAAACTTAATATATTTTGGTTGAATCTTGAAGAGTTAAATATCTCTTAAGAAAACGTAAAAAATCAGAACCCCCAATTATTTGACAAGTTCCAAAAGACTTGGTGGTGAGTGTGGATTTTACTTTGAATGCAATTTTGGTTTTAATATTATCCATAACTGAGTCAAGGGTCCAATGTTCAATCCTAACGTCATTTATTTGAATCTTATTCGACCTATCACTTTGCCCCACGCATTTTTTCATAGTTCTTTAATCAATTGGTGTCTGAATTTCATGGATTAGACTAATTAAGAGTTATACCATAGAAAATCTAATTAAATTTTGAAAAATGTTAGTTTGACGGAGCCTCATCTAACCTTTCTGACCAAAAGTTTTTCAAACTGTAGTTGGAGTTTAAATTGATTTTTGTCCAAGCCCAATTTTGACATGTTTTGAGTATTCATCCTAAAATAATATTCATGGAAACAAGTGAATTTTTATCATATATGATATTTGTATAAGTGTGTTTGGTACGAAAGAAAAATAATTTTTAAAAAATATCTTTTAATTTTCTCATGTTTGATTGCTCTTTTCTAAGCTTCTCAAAATTGAACAAATTATAAAAAATAAATCTCACAATAAGTGAACTACAACCATCCAACCACCATTCCCTGCACACATATTTTTTTCTTAAATTATGTATAAATATTGTTATATTTTTGTTTACAAAGCACGAAAAAATGAGTTAAAAACTCACGTATTTTCTAATAGAATATTTTCATTTTCCTTCATACCATACGTTTACAATCAACCAACTCGCACTAATCCAACCCTTGTAGCGTTTTAACTTAAAAAAAGAAAAACAAAAGTTTAATTGTCAACGTTTTAAAGTTCTTTTAATTCAATAATCAAGTTGCATTTAAGATGGGCCAAGAATTTAAGTCTTAACTAAGATTAAACATGAAACACATGACCTAACACACTCAACCCAGCAATTTCTAGCGCACAACTACTGTCATTTAGAGTCTTTTTTCAATATATTTTCTGAAGAACACCAAGGATTCCACAAATGCACTGATCTTTATGTATATAGTAATATTTTTTTTTCCTTAATATTCAAACGCCCAAGATATCCAACATAATGGAAACAGGACAATAACTAAAAAAAGGGTCAATGAGAAATACAAAGACAAGCAAACACAAGGGACTCTAGAACCACAAGCAAACAGCAAAGAACAAAAACATATAGGCAAGTACTTTCAGACACTTATTGGTCTTGGGGCTTCTCCCACTTGAGGGGCTTGACGACTTCCCATGTGAAATCGGGGTCATCACGTCCAAAGTGACCGTAGGCAGCAGTTTTCAAGAATCTCCCATTGCCACCCCTCTTCAAATCCAAGTTAATGGACATCATTCCAGGTCTGAAGTCAAAGTTCTCCTTAACTATCTTCAAAATTTCCCGGTCAGGGATCTTTCCAGTGCCATAGGTGTCTACGAATACGGACAATGGCTCAGGCACACCAATGGCATAAGAAACCTGCACGATGCATCTGCGAGCGAGCCCACTAGCTACAATACTCTTTGCAGCCTGCCTTACGATATATGCACCACTTCTGTCGACCTTGGTTGGGTCTTTGCCAGAGAAAGCACCACCACCATGAGCACCCCAACCACCATAAGTGTCGATGATGATTTTGCGACCAGTGAGACCAGCATCACCATGAGGTCCACCAATAACGAAACGGCCAGACGGGTTGAGGTGGAAGATTGTCTTCTCATCAAGGTACTTCTCTGGGATGACTGGCTTGATGACATGCTCCTTCAGGTCGTGCGCAATCTCATCATTTGTAACGGTCTCATCGTGTTGAGTGGAGATAAGAACAGTGTGAACCCTAATTGGAATCATGGCACCATTGTCATTGCAGTACTCAACAGTAACTTGGGTCTTGCCATCAGGCCTCAACCAGGGGCAGGTACCATTCTTGCGGACTTCTGTAAGGCGGGCACCAAGTTTAGTTGCAAGCATATGACTGAGAGGCATTAATTCAGGGGTCTCATCGGTGGCATGCCAAACATGTGACCCTGGTCACCAGCGCCAATCTCCTCGGGGCGTTTGGTCAGATGGCCGTGGACACCTTGAGCAATATCAGGACTTTGCTGCTCAATGTAAACAAGGACCTTGCAGTTGTTGGCATCAAGACCAACATCATCAGAAACGAATCCAATGTTACGGCATGTGTCACGCACAATTTTCTCGTAGTCTACAACAGCCTTGGTTGTGATCTCACCAAAGACCATGACCAAGTTGGTCTTGGTGCAAGTTTCACATGCAACCTTGCTCTCGGGATCTTGCTCAAGGCAGGCGTCAAGAACAGCATCAGAGATCTGATCACAGAGCTTGTCTGGGTGACCCTCGTTCACAGACTCGGAGGTGAATAGGAAAGTTTCCATTCTACAAGAAGATAAAACCAAACTACATAAGTTCTACAAGTAAATAAAAGCAGGCACAATTAAGAGAAAAATTAGAAGCTACAATTGCTAAAATGAAAAGAAATAAAAACTGCAGCATACTTTATACAGTGTATCAGTGCAGCAACTTCACATAACAAACAATGAAATGCTGAGAAACTGATGCTACAAGTAAAGTATCAGTGCAAATTCTCCAGCTTGCTAAAAGTTTAAATTCCTAAGGACAAGAATGGCTATCTGATAACGCAACACAAAAAGAGATTCTATGCAAAATATTCTCTCAAATAAAGGGTTTATTACTATATTATATAACCTAAAGTAATGTATCTTAACCTGACAAAATTAAAGAAAAAGCCCAATGAGAACTACTTTTATCTATAAAATATCAAGTTGGACCACCAATTTCGATAAGGATCTATAACTTTTAAAAAGCACTATAGTTGAGCTAGAATCATCTACTCCAAAGTTGGCAAAACGCATATTTGCACAGATCTAGCCAATCTCCTACAGGCTACAAGACAAAACCTCCATCACACCAACCAACTACTTCTAATCTCAAGTGATTTTGAAAAACAACAAAGTAAAGATATTGTAATCATGCTACAAAGCAACAAAGAAGCTCAACCAAAACAGCAAAAATGAATTTACAAAAACTCAAAACATGTTGAGACCAACAGAGTTTTCAGTATAAAGCAGGGAGGTTTGTAAGAGCAAAAATACAGAAGCATTTCAAAAGTTTCATCCAAAAGACAAATTAATCAAAAATTAACAAGAAATTAGTTCATTTCCAGATTTAAGAAACAGTTCCTTCCCCTCCCTGTTCCCAACACCTAAGTTAAAACATAACCAACCCTAAACAAACCAAATAAAAACACAATTTTTCATCATTTCCAAACCCCAAATAAATTAAAGCACAAAACACCTAGATCTGTCATAAATCCCAGCAAGAAAACAACAAAACCCATAAAAGAAACAGAAAAAAGACCAGTAATCAACTGGAATAACTGAAAATTACCTCAAGAAAACGAGAAGTGAGGAACCCAAATACCCAACAGCAAACCGAGAGAAGAAGAGGTTCAGAAATGTCCGAAATGAGCAATCTTTTTACTCCTTCAGAGAAATAACCTCTTTATATTTTTGGTTCGCCAACTGCTTGAGAGTCTTTACTTTAGGACTTTGGAATCTTATTTATAGAACCCCCATGGCTATGGTCTTGACATCCATTGGTCACGTGCCGTCCTTCTGACTAATTAAGGTGGTTGGGTTTTGGTTTATAATGATCTGAACCGTTCATTATGAGTGGGGTGTTGATCTAACGGTTAGGAAATGTTGGCGTGGGTAAGAAGGGTGACATATCCACATAATTATATTTATCCTGTTTTATAGTGGAAAAAAATTAATTAGTAGTGAAGATATGGTGTTTACCAACCCCCTTATGCGGGCCATGGGCTGGGCTAGAGTTGTTGGCCCGAGATTTTACAATTCTGATAGTCTGTCTCAATTTATTTGATATCATAGGAATTAGGCTGTTTATATTCGATTTTTCTTATCTCGTAATGAGTGAGAGTTTTTTGAGGCACTAAGGTATGTTGTTATTGATGTTTATTTTTTAGAGTCAAATAAGTATTTTTATTATAGTTTTTCATTTGTAATTAAAAAAAATTGTAATATATAAATCATAGAATTAGAAACTCTAGTTTAATAAAGTATTTGAAATAACCTTTTATAAGGTTTTTTTTTTTCCTTTTTTGTGTATGCAAATAAGTTGGAAAGGTTTGGTGAAAGCCACTCACCAACCTTCACAAACTTGCTTGACAATGCTCCTGTCATTTTCACTGTGGTATTATTAACCTATTATCAGCTGACACTAGTAATAATATTGTAACTTAATATTTTTTTCTATTTTATACTAACTGAATTTATAAAATAATGCATATATATTAAGAAAAACATTTAAAGACTAACCTTACACCATACTTTCCATTATTGTCATTTGTAAAATTATAAATATACAATGTAATTTATTTCCTAGAAAATATAAAAGTTCAATAAATGAAGGGTAAATATGAAAAGAATTTCAAATATTCATTTTGAACTTTGAAAAATTCAACTATTTTGAGTCTTAAAAAAAAATCTAAAAAATTCAATTAATTTGAGACGGAGGGAGTAATGCCTACGAAAATTAAGTTACTAATTCCCAAATTTTTTACTCGTGCATATTTTAATCAATTTAGAGTCTTCTGATCCATTATTGACATTTTCTTTTTAAAAGAACTATCGTGTTTTGTCCATAAACCATTTTGTTACCTCATTTTAGCTAATTAAATAAAAATCCCATTTAGTTGCGGTATTTTGAAATGCATTCATAAGTCCATTTTGGGTTCGTTGCCACTTGCCGCAAGCAAATTCCAACTTAGGTGACTATTACAGGAACTAATAAAAAAATCAAACTGGCTATATGGTCAAAAGACCAATGAAATTTAGACTCATCACGTTGTTAATTTAAAATTAGACCTTTCAAACCTTGAATTTTTCTTTTCTTATTTCCAAGAAACCCACTGAATCAAATAAAGCATGCGACATGCAGCATAGGATAAGGTATATGTAGATATAGATACTATTCCCACCCAGTGTAACTAGATTTTTAAATTTAGGATTAAATTATTCTTTTTCAGATCTAAAAGGAATCATCCTGGTATTAGTACCTTAATCTAATCAACGTTTAGTGCAATTAAAAGTCTAATTACTTACTTGAATTTGATTTTTAATGACTAGAAGATACATCAATCTTAATTTTTTAATATGTTATACCCTTTTTGATCATATTTACTTGTCTATTATACGAAAAATAAATATATAATACTACTTATTTAATTTATAAAATCAAAAGAAAATCTTACACTTAATTTCTAATTTATTTTTGATAATTTAAACATTATATTTAAGTAATAATTTGATAAAATTATTCTTAATTTTTAATTATTTTTTAATCTCTATACCAAATTAATAATGAGACAAAAAGTATATATACCTTTAAACTGTCGACTACTCAAGTGAGTTGAAGTCAAACATGACATATATGTTCCTAATTTTTGCAGGCAAAATCATGAGCTGGAGTGTTGCAGGAAATTAGTGTTAGGGATTTTTATATTATGGATTCACATATCAATATATGTAAATATATTATTATTAAAATTATTTATTTTATGATCTAATAAAGTATAAAGTGTGGGGTATTATTTATGACCTCACGTATCAATATATATATATAGATATATTATCATTAAATTTGTTCATTTTATGATCTAATAAAGTATAAAAGTTTAGGATATTAAGATTAAATATTTATTTTATTGATTTAATTTAGATAACTTGAAAAACCTATAAACTTCTCATAAGTCTGATGGAGGCTTATTGAAAAAGTACTCCTAAATCTGAAAATGTACCTAACAGGTTATATAAGAATCTAATCCCTAAGTCAATAGTACGTTCTTTTCTTTTCTATCTATCTCTAAAAAGAAACAATATATTAAGAGAGTTGTATCAAGACTTAGAAGATTCTATCTTTTTAAATCAAGATTCTTATAATGGAATAAGATCAATATTCAATCATTCTTATGAACGCATATATATGTCTATTAGCTTATTCAAAATACAAATAATTTATTTATTTTGAATAAGCTAATAGGTGCACCCTTTTGACGTGAATCCGCCTCTGATCTCTGTGAGAGGTGACATTCTATTAATGAAGCACATGCACATGAACATCCAGAAAGCACAACATAACCAACTAACCATGTGGATCGTTATTGCAGTAATTGATTTTTCCTCTGTATGGGAAAACGCAAACAGAAAAGTGCGGAAAAAATCCCTAAAAACAAAGCAGAAAAGGGATATAATCCCTAAAAACAAAACAAAAAAAGGAAATAGTCGACTGAGCCAATTTGACTGTATATATTATGAAGAACCCTGACGTCGGTGCACCGCGTATACCTTCGATAACAGCTAGTATACATAGGAACGTATCTACAATTGTCTCCGATAAAAATCAACTTCGTCATTTTCTCATTAATGACTATAAAACAATATTCAAATTAATTAAAAATCCACCGGCTAAGATATTTTTGAAACAAACCCATTATTTTATAACAACAGTATAAGTTTTTTATAAATATTTTTGAAACAAAAGTGATAACGATCAGATCTATGATCTTTCATGATCTTTGCATCGACTCGCTTGATACATTGAATATGAAATTTAAGATTAACTCGATTTTATAATTAATTTTAAATATTAATTAGTTTATTTCTATTTCCATTAATCTCGAAAGGAGTCAAAGATTTACTATTTTTTGGCTTTGGGGTATGATAGAATAAAGCAAAATGACTTTTTAAACTGTCTGCGCTTCTTTCAATTGTGAAG